>JBAGKK010487555.1:0-16188 GCA_037177015.1 Euceroptres primus
GTTCTACTTAATATAAATATTATATTGAAATCAATGAAGATCTAAGGAGACAATTCTTTTTGAAGTTGTTCTAATTATTATAAATATTACATTTAAATCAATGAAGGTCAAAGGTTTATTTGAAACAATTTAAAAAAACTATAATATACATATTATATTGAAATCGGAAATTGTTAATTTTTTTATTAACATAATATAATTGAAACCTCAAACGAAATTTGAACCTCCCGCAGTAAAGCGGCTTCACCTTCTCCCAAATTACAGCTACAAATATGAATTTGGAGGTCTAATTTTTTTACCACATAATCTAAAGATAATTATCTTTCCTAGTAAAGCGGCCTTTCTTAGAAAAATGTAATTGTTTGTTTAAAAAAAAAGCTCCAAAGTTCGTGCGCCAGTCATGCGACATACGCCACTAGGTACGTTCAAGTCAGTCAAAATTCAGAAAAAGCATATAAATATTATATTGAAATCAATGAAGTTGAAAGGATACAACTGTTTCTGAAGTTGTTCTAATTAATATAAACATAATATTGAAATTAATGAAGGTCAAAGGAGACAATAGTTTTTCAAGATGTTCTAATTGTTATCAAACAATCCAATTTGAAGTGCACAAAATCAGAAGTAAAAACAATTGTCTCCTTTGACCTTCATTGATTTCAGTATTATATTTATATTAATTAGAACAACTTTAAAAACAATTGTATCCTTTCACCTTCATTGATTTCTATATAATATTTATATGCTTTTCCTAAATTTTGACTGACTTGAACGTACCTAGTGGCGTATGTCGCATGACTGGCGCACGAACTTTGGAGCTCTTTTTTAAACAAACAATTAAATTTTTCTAAGAAAGGCCTCTTCACCAGGAAATATAATTTCTTTAGATTATGTGGTAAAAAAATTAGACCTCCGAATTCATATTTGTAGCTGTAATTTAGGAGTGGGTGAAGCCTCTATACTGAGGAAGGTTCAAATTTCGTTTGACGTTTCAATTATGTTATGTTAGTAAAAAATTCAACAAATTCCGATTTCAATATAATATGTATATTATGGTTTTTCTAAATTTTTTAAAATAAAACTTTGACCTTGATTGATTTAAGTAATATTTATATTAATTAGAACAACTTCAAAAAGAATTGTGTCCTTAGATCTTCATTGATTTCAACATAATATTTATATTAAGTAGAACAACTTTAAAAGCAATTGTCTCCTTTGACCTGCATTGATTTCAATGTATTATTTATATTAATTGGAACAACTTGAAAAACAATTGTCTCCTTAGATCTTCATTGATTTCAATATAATATTTATACTAAGTAGAACAACTTCAAAAACAATTATCTGTTCAATATAATATTTATATAGTTCTTCTAAATTTTTCCAAGTAAACTGTTACACTAATGGTGAATGAGATAATGCATCTGAGAAGTTTAAAAGCAACTCACCTTTTTTTTCGGCAGCACTTACGCATCCTCATTTTAGCCTTCATAATTTCCTTGCAGAAAACTGCATTTTCTAGAAATTTGGGTAATATGTACTTACCCGAAACCTTCCTTACCAGGCGCTCCCTTCTACTCGCCGCGAATCCAAAAAGAAGGGAGCCTAAGTACCACTTCATGCCATTATCCTTACTTGAACGTACCGATATCGTGCCTGGCGGATTTCAGCATGCCTGGCGCACGAACTTTGAACCTTTTTTTTAAACAAACAACCAAATTTTTCCGGAAAAAACCTCTTCCTAACGAAAGATAATTACCTCTAGATTATGTGTTTAAAAAATTAGACCAAAGAATTCATATTTGTAGCTGTAATTTGGGACAGAGTCAATTCCCCATGTTGTTTCAGGCCCTTAACATCTCTTTCTTGACTCTTTCGCTTGAGAAAGACAAATATACCTGAAACAGCACAGCTGGCGTCATCAGTCGGTATGATTGCTGAACAATCATCAGCAGCTGATGACTGTTTCCCAATTATATCAATTGATCGCGCCATTTATACTGTGGCAATTATTCTAGTCTGGTCCAAATACAAGTGTGGGGAAACAGATGTCAAGAGTGTAAAAAGATAGTGCGGCACAATCACTGCCTCACTGCTCGAGAAATGACTTATTTTGTTTACGGTTTACACGCAGAGAAGTGAAGATTTCCATACATTTGTTATGATAAATATGATGTGATATGCGTGGGGACAGAAACTTTGCACTCATGTGATATTTCGAGCACTTGACGAGGGCGAGTGCTGGAAACATCCCACTCGTGCAAAGTTCCTGTTTTCCTACATGGATCACGATATACTATTCCGTAATTCTACACACGTCCATGAAGCAACCTTTATGAGGAAGCAAAGTGTTCAAGAATGAAACACAAATACTACTTTGCAGCGGTTTTTTACAATTTTGGTTTGTACTATAATTTTGTAATTTTAATTTTGTAATTTTTTTCCACTTTTGATTTATTTAAATAATAATAAATGATTTGAATTCGCATTGATAACTTTTTATTTGGCGAAGATGTTGAATCTCAAATATTTTTGATACTATTAATTTTCTGGTCTTATTTATTAAGCTTTGATAAGTTTATGATACTTACAGTACTTATTTCTGTCGGAATCTTTTCATTGTGAATCATTTGAAAACCTGTTATATTGACATAGGTTCCATTCAATTCGTCAAAAACGGGCAGCAATTTTAGATCCTGTGGTGAACATCAATAGGTTATTGTATGTAAATCGACATGCATTGTAAATATTCTAAATTGCATCGTATGTTTCAGTGCATGAAGAATTTAAATTCACTTTTCAAATATCTACACTTCCTAACTTGTCAATATCACAACGCTACATTGGGCGAGTAAAAAAAATTATGTGAGAGAAAAGGGGATTCACATCCAAAAAGCACCCCAAAATGTGAGACGCTATAAGACTCACAGTAAAAAGCACCTCGAAATGTAAGAGGCGAAGAGAATTATACACCAGAATCGTTTACCATTTCATTATTAACTATCGTTCTTCTTCAATGAAACCGTTTTGAATATTTCATTTAGAAGATATCTAAATCGTTCTTCAACGATCAAAAAGTAGGAATAAAATAAAATTTCATAAACATAAACTGAAAATTCATTTTTATCAAGTATTAGAACCACTGAGACACTACATCACGCTTGGAAGCGCTGCAGCTAGTTAGCGCGGGGCACCCGTGCTCTCATGACCTTCTACAACTCAACCAATACTTTCCTTCCCATTTTCAGTTTGGGATGATTATGAAGAGAAAAAATCAAGCTATTTTTCTAGCTTCCTTTAAAAGATTCAAAAATCCTGCACCTTGAAATGAACTCAAAACTGTTTTTTAATAATTTTAATTTTAATAATTTTTTCATCGTAAAATGATTATTTTTATTGTAAACCTTGTCATAATACCTTTCTAAAACCCCTATAAAAAGTGAAATTAAATAACTGTATCAACAGTTATGTACAATTGAAAATAAACAGTCAGGGTGAATCGTTGAAAATCGGGGCTGCTGTAACTTGACAACCCATTGAACTAGGTGCACCCCCTTTGCAGAATTTAAAGATGTCCACTAGCACTACAATCTGGTGGAGTTTCAATAAGATAGGCGATAACAAAATTTTAGGCGGGTACACTTAGCAAATTTTACCCCATATATCAGATACATCCAAGTTGAATCCACATTACCTGCAGAACTCACCGAGAACTGAAAGTGAAAAAACTGAAACTGAAACTCAATAAACAGACCTTTCACTAGTATAACGCAGTCAATAAATCATCATCTGGTAATTCCTATTTTTACAATAGTTGTCCCTAATCTTTCCTAGTAGCCAACATACTCAACGACTTCCTTTGTTTCAAGGCTGGAGAGAAGGAAAATCCTAAACTAATGAAGGAAGATTGCAGCCAACATTGCTGAACAACTAACTCGAAATCCTTCATTCGAAGAAAGATTAGAAGCTTAAATTTCTTCTTCAATTAAACTGAATTTTGGAAAATTGAATGTTCTAAGCGTGCATGAATTTTTCAGCACGACGCACGAGTATTTAATAAAATTTATACAATGTGCTATGATAAGAATTTTATCGTATTTCTTCCAGCGTTTTTCACCAAAAGTAATGTAGATCAACGTGAGATGAAAAATTTTTTATGAGTAGAAAATATCTCAAATTGTTTATAAACAAATGAGATTTTTAATAACAAATTCATTTTTGTAAATTCAAAAGCAGATTTCTATAATAGACATTCATAAATAAAAATGTTGACGTCACAGTTGTTAATATTTGTTTAGCCGTTTACGAGAAAAATGTTAGTCATGTTGAAACATTATAATTTTCTTGTTATTAACATTTACAAAAAATTTTTTCGCCACCTAAACATCAGAAAATATCTTTTAACATGAAAGCTATGAAAAGATAATCTCAACAGTTCGAAAAAAAATACCAAATGCTAAGTAGCCAACTTAGAAAAATTCAACCTCGGCTAAAAATTCAAGGTTGAATAAAAAAAACTGGTAAGCAGAAAATTTCCAAATTTTGGATTTCGACTAATCTCGACCAATACTACAACACTATAAAGGTCGCTTTTTTGGCTTCGCACACTTTTTTTCGTGTGGCTGTGTAATTAACCAACCAGGGATAATACTTGCCATAATCTCAATCTATCTAAGGTGTATCCAACCCCAACTCTGAAGACCAATCCAGGACTATCTACTTGTTGCTGAAACTCATTAAACAGACCTGTGGTATAACGCATTCAGTAAATCATGATTTGGTTAGACCTATTTTTAAAATCGCTGTCCCTAATCGTTCCTAGTAGCCAAAATACTCAACGAATTCCTTGGTTTCAAGGATGGAGAAGGGAAAACCTGAACTAATCAAGGAAGATTGCTGCCACCATAATTGAAGAAGAAATTTAAGCTTCTAATCTTTCTTCGAATGTAGAATTTCTTGAATCCGAAATTATGCAGTTGGAAATTCATCTGAAATAACGATAAAATTTCTAAAATTCGAATTATGTCAAAACCAATTAAATAATGTGGGTTTCGAGAAATCCTGCATTCGAAAAAGGATTACAGACTTAAATTTCTTCTTGACTTGAACACAATTTCGAAAAATGGCCAAAAAGGGTAGAATATCGATTTCCCTAAATTTGATTTCTCCCAAATTTTATTTTCCCAAAAATTTAAAACAAAGGAGTGCGAGTGCAAAAGCTAGGAGTTCGCATTCCCAAAAGCATCTACAACTTCACTTCGTAATGGTTTGGACACGGAATATGGTTAAAAAAAGCGGCGTGTGCTTGTTAAACAGTAGCGAATGTTAGTTATATTAGTAAGTTTTCTTGAAAACTTACTCATAACGACATTTATATACCTCGTAATATTCAAGTCACTATGCATTTCAGCTAAAAACTCCTCTAACTTCCATGCTGCTTCCTCTATTGTTTGATTTCAAACAAACTTGCCCACATAACCAACATTCGTCACCGTTTAACAACGGCACACCGGTCTTTTAAATCATAATCCGTCCACAAGCCATTCCGACCTGAAGCTGTAGATGCTTCTGCGAATGTGGACTCTTATCTCATGTATTCTTACTTCTTTGTTTTCCTTTTTGGGGGAAAATAAACTTTGAGAGAAATGAAATTTGGGGCAATCGATAAACTACGCGAAAAAGGTACCAATTTTCATTAAAAGTTCGATCTGATAAACTGTACCTACCTCTAGTTACAATATTAAAATATGTGCTTTTCTAATTGTGCAAAAATAAATTGATTCTTAAGGAACCTTTCATATTAATTCGATTGGCTTGTGCTTGTTCCAGTATTAGTTTACTTTAAACTAAATTAAATCAAGGAATATTAGGGAACTTAATTCTGTTACCAAGTTCGTTTCTAGCAATCAGACTCATATGTAGGACGTAAAAATGAAATTTAAGGCCTTTTCATCTGTTAGATGTTTTCTTAAATATGACTGTTGCGTTTTGCTCAATGTTTTTACTCTTGTCAAAGTAAATGGCTAGAAATGTTAGTAATTTTACAATGCAAACGTGTAGTAAAGATCAATGTAAATGTTAAATTATAGGACTTACCAAATAGCATATTAAATACTTATAATAATCCTTAAGCATTCCAAACTTATTCCCCTCAGACAAAACCTTAGCTAAATTTGAAGGGTTTAGATCTAACAGAAGATTCCAATCAGTTGAATTCGATATTTCTTTCAATAGTGGCAGATAATCGTGACCTTTGCTTAATTGCCGAATTGTAATTGGAGAATCTTGCGGACCGTGCAACTGAAGAACATCTTGAATGCGAGTCAGGCCATCATCTGAGTCGTAAATTACTGTAAATGATTTCCAACTTAAAGACTTTAAAACGTCTGCAATTGCCTGTAAAAAGAATAAAAAACAAAAATTAAAATGGTTTATTCTTAACCTTTTTTCCTAAAAAGATTGTCAACTTTGGCTTTCTACAAAAATTTGTCAATTTCTTCCTTCTATGGTTAAAAACTACAATAAAAGAACTAAATTTTAATCTTAAATAGTTGAATTCTTTCTTCACAGAATTTTAATTAGCTTCTAATGATAATCTTGCAACCTACGCAAATGATAATTTAGAAATCTTTTAACTTTTAGACTATTTCGTTAAATGTCATGATAGCAACTTGGAGAAACGTTGACATTAAATTTTCTAATTAAGAAAAAAGAACTAAAGTTACAACTTCGTAGAAAATGATAATTACTGTCATGAAGCTTATTAAAACATCTTTCTAAACCACTAAGCATAAAGTTAATTTGATTTTAGAATTATGAAAAGTATGTATTTAAAAAATTCTCTGGAAATAAATCTGGTAAAACTACCGTCAACATTAAACGAAATATTTATCTCGATCAGAGTCCTGCAATAATAGTAGACTGCGGTTTTCCCTGAAAAGTTCAGTAATAGGAGGCTAGAGATTAACTAAGCTTCAAGATTAGGATAGGTCAAAAATAAAAAATTTTGGAATTAAAAATTACGATAGCAGTATAACAGGGAGAGTACTAGAGCAGCCACGTAGTTTCAGCCACGACCGGCAGATGGCTACTCGATCGGTAGGGATTGTCCCTGTTTTACCGGCCGAGCAGCCACACAGTTCCAGTCGCCACCGACATGTGGCTACTCAGTTGATAGGGATGGTCTCTGTTTCACTAGCCGACCCCCCTCACACGGTAACATCAGTCGGTAAGACAGGTTCGCTTCCGTGATAATTTACCCATCAGAATCGATAAGGATGATCCTTGTTATACCGGCGCACAGTGGGGAAAAATGACGAAAAAATGTTCAAAATACGATTCCGGCTACCATTTTTAACCGATTAAAAATTTTTTTTGCAAATTAAAGCTAATTATATTCTTAAGAGATCCCTCGAGGCCGATTGAAAAAACATGATTGTTTACTTTATTTATACACAAAGTTGGCAAACATTGTAAAATATAAGATATTGTTACTATAATAACACGCAATTAATTCAAAGTGATTGATATTAGTGTTCAATCAATAAATAAGCATTCGTGAAACATAACCTAATAGTTTATTATAAATTAATAAATTGATATTAACAATTTTATTGTTATAAACAATGGTAGGTGATGTTTGAAAAGTTTTGGATATTTATTAAGCGGCTTTCATTTTTAATCCATTTTAAAGTAACATAAAAACATATGAAGACAAAACGGAATATATTTCTTATTGTTATAAACAAATTTTATAAACAAATGCGTTGTTTGAGAAATTTTTGAGTGTTTGAGGTACTTTTCTTTAAAAATTGCTTTGTTTGACTTGGGAGTGATGTTGAAATAAACTATGTTGCAATTTCATGACAATTTTGTGATTGTTATAAACAAATTTTATAGACAAATGCACAGTTTAAGCAATTTTCAAAAGTTTCAGTTATTTTTTTTTTTTTACTTTGTTAGTCGTTCTAGTGATACTTTTGTAAACTATATTGTCATTTCATGACAAATTTCATGTCATTTGTCATGACAATGTCAAACTATGTTCCAATTTCATAACAATTTTGTGATTGTTATAAATAAATTTCATAAAGAAATGCGTAGTTATTTACACTCATTTGTTTTTGCTTGAAGTAGACGACTAACTTCAGACTGGTATCAGCTATTCCGTGGGTATTACATTCATTTGTTTTTTATTGAAATAGATATGTAACTTCAGATTGAAGCTGCTATTCCTTGGTTATCACCTACTTTTGTTTTTCTTTAAGTAGCCGACTTCAGCAGCTCGTGTTAACAGGCTTTTAACCGTGTCGTTTTAAGAAATATTCTTCTTATTTTTGTCTGTGGTTCATTGAATTCTTTCATTTTTGTGTTTTCTGTTTCAATTAGTGTTTAAGTTTTGTTTTAGTTCTGTATTGTATTTCTTCGTTAGTAAGTATTGTTTTGGTTAACTCCTAAAATGGGCGACGGTGAAGTCAAAAACAAAATCCTGTCGGATATATTGATAGGTAGTGTAAAGTCAGGCGAGAGGATCAGTGTTGGATCTTTAACAAATTTTATCAAAGAGAAATTTAAATTTAAGGAATATGAGGTTGAATTAGTTTAAGAAAAGCTTCTTCGACACTTCATTCCCGCTTTTAAGAAAAAAGAAGCGCCTCTTTTTATAAAGAAGAGGAAACCTACTCAGAAACAGAAATTCAAGTCGCATTTCTCACAAACTTGAAATATTTAGGGAAGACTTCAGTAGAAAGAAAAATCCGTGAACTTCTGTGCGCTGAATCTGACGAGCTAAATAAGTATCTACTGGAAGGTGGAGAACTTATTCCATTTACTGCTAATGAATGTTTAGCTCTAATAGAAGATGCTAAACTTTCCAAGCATCAATTTGAGTGTATTCGTCTGCAAATGAAGACAAAGAATGCAGACATATTGAAACCGTACAAAGAACTCTCTACAGCAAGACAAGAATGCTGTCCTCCAGAATCAGCCATACATGTTACGGAAAAACGGGTTAAGATTGATTTACAAGCTTTGTTGAATCATACAGCATCACGTTTGCTTCAAATACCTGAAATTATGTCTTTGACTAATTCTATTATCACCCCTAGAAATTTAGTTCATTTAAGGATGATAACCACATGGGGTTGTGATGGAGCCTCTAGTCAGAGTCAATATAACCAAAAATTCGATGAAGACGGCATATCCGATGAAAACATATTTATGGTATCTATCGTACCCCTATGCTTAGATGTCCAATCTCTGCTCGAATCATCTAAAACATTTTCTCTCGAGTCTTCGGTACTTTAGAAAAATCTTCGGCCAGGTTCTGTCAGGTATTGTCGCCCGTTAATGTGCGAATACACAAAGAAAACAGACGATAAAACTAGATTATAAGTCAATTCAATAAAAAAGAAATTGCTGCAATGTTATCAACAACCATTAAAATCAATAATTTCAAATTTTTTGTACATCATAAAATGGTTTAAAATTAAGAAATTTAAATTAGATTGAAATCAAACTCTTCAATGGTCTAGTTCTAAGTTATCATCAGTGACAACTGATAATATAGTGGTATTGAGTTTAAATCCTCCACCCTTATCGTGTTCATGGGGCACTTTATATCAAGGAACAGGGGCTACAGTTGATTACAAGCATCACCAAACATACATAGTCATCCCAAAATTATCCAGTGGATTTGAGATCACTAGTTCAAAAGTCATTTGTGGGTTAAGATTTAGTTCAACAACAGATCCAAGTATCTTTATTGCAAATTCCACAGTAATAGAAATACCAAAAATAACTAATACATTCTTTGGTAGATGTTCATCCACGTTATCATCAGGAATCTTAGGTTTAAACTTACTCTTTCAAACAATGCTCTCCATCTCCAGCATCAGTATCGTGCAGAATCAATGTCTGCTGGAGCAAGCAACCAAACACAACAATATACAAACTGTTTAAAAGAACCCAGCAGCAGCTGCTCTTGCTTTGACAGAGACTCCTGGATGGACATTGATTGTCGCTGGAGGAAGAGTTGTCTTCAAAAAGTGCCAAGAAGTATCTGCACAAATTTCCCGCTAATTTTTCCAAGCCCGTTCCCTTGGCAGTGGTTTTTCTCATTTTTCTTTCCTCTTTTTTATTTCTGTAGGATCTTTTAGGAGAACCTTTTTTTGGAATTATAATAGGAGCATGTTATGGTGTTTGTCCAAATTTGGTTATTGGATTCTTGATTTTATTTTCAGGAATTATATATACTAACTTAATTATTGGACGTTAAATAGGATTTTAAATTTGATTTCAATCTAATTTAAATTTCTAAATTTTAATTTAGCTGACTTGGATTGGAGGTCATTTTTACCCTCACCCTTTATTTAACAGTATGTTTTTTAATCAGATAAAAGTTACACATGGTCCTGAGGCATTCAGAAAGGTTAAATTATGGTGTGATATCAATAAAAAATTAAGAGGCAGTATTCTTCAAAAAAATTTCTTAATTGAATCTAGAAGAAATAATGTTTTGCCTAAAAAAATATTTTTCTTGAATAAAAAATTTCGTGATTTTGTTTTTTACAGTAATTCTTGCAATATAAAATTCGAGCAAATTTTAAACAATTTTAAACTCTCATTACTAAATTTGTTTATCAAAGATGTTTCAAATCATGTTAATTTTTTGATTTCAAAAATTTCCAGAATTAGAAGGGAATTATAGGTATGTTTAAAACAAGATGAAATTATTGATCTTTTGAAACATCAGATTCTTCTCAATTAAAAACTTTTCAGTAATGATAAAAACTATGAAAACAAACTTTCTAATATGATTGATCAGCAAACCAATGTTCAAGAGCATAATTTAAATTTACACAGGATCTTTGAAGAAGGAGATAAGGATCCTTGGTTTGTGAATTTGACAGATATTCAAATTCCTGATTCAGTTACAGACATTCTTAGATTAGGTAAAGGTTTTAGTAACAGTGTGATAAAAAGTAAGTCGAAGCAAATGATGAAAATAGTCAAGGATGTCGAATCGAGTATACACAAAATTCCGATATTAGATCGGCAAGATTTTCGAAACAAGGTGTTACATTTGTCAAAGAGCTTCGTTGACAAAGATTGTTTGCACATTAGTAATATTGATATTGATATTGAATTTCTAAAAGTTTCAAGGTAATGAAAGGTTTTCTTAAAAACAATCCTGATATAATTTGCATTAATGCTGATAAAGGCAATATTTCTGTTTGTATGAAATAATCGGATTATGTTAGGGATATGGAGGATTTGCTTACTAATCATGATAACTTCAATTTATTAAATGAAAATCCGTTAAAATAATTAAAAAGATACACTTTTAATATGCTTGATAATTGGAGAAAGAAAGGTCTTTTAGGAAAAGGTATAAGATGGACTGATATTATTACTGAAGACACAGTTCTGGCCAGATGTTATGGTTTGGGAAAGATTCACAAAGATGGCTATCCCTTGAGAATAGTTATTTCAACTATTAATACCCCTCTTCAATTCTTAGAACAAAACTTTAATTTGATTCTCAAAGATTTTCACACAATTCCAAAATATAATATCAAAAATAGCTGGGAATTTAAAAAAAATATTATTCAAAAAACTGTTCCGGATGACTATGTAATGATTTCTTTGGATGTTGTTGCAATGTTTCCAAGTATATCTCTTGAATTAATTGAACAGGCAATTTTAAATAGATGGGATAATATTAAAACTTGATTATGTCAAGAAGATTTTATCAAAGGGATAGTTTTTATTATGAACTCAACTTATTTTAAATTTAATGGATCTTTCTATAGACAGAAGTTTGGTACTCCCATAGGTTCAATCATTTCTTCGATTTTGGCGGAAATAGTTATGAACGATTTGGAGGTCTTTGCTTTCAAATGGTTAGGTTTTGTTTTGCCTTTTTACTTTCGGTATGTTGATGATACCTTATTATGTGTTCCCCTATCAAAGTTGCAGATGGTTGTTGATGCTTTTAACAGTTCTCATCCAAAACTTAAATTTACCCATGAAATAGAAAACAATAATAAACTTAGTTTTTTGGACATAGAAGTAATTAAAGGTCAGGATGGTAATATTATTACCAATTGGTATAGGAAAAGTACATATTCAGGTAGAATTTTAAATTTCTTTTCCGCTCATCATCTTTAAAACAAAATTGCAGTAATCAAAAACTTAGTTCACAGAGCTCTAGGTTTGTCCCATGTTTCATTTCACAAAATAAATTTGAATATTGTTAGAAACATTCTTTTCTTAAATCATTACCAACAAAAGTTAATTGAAAAACACATTACAATTAGATTTCAAAAGTCAAAAACAAACAAAGTCATATTTTGCCTGCTGATAATCAGAAAGGATTGAAGGAATATAGTTCTGTTAATACTTTTGTTTTTCAATTTTTCGGTTAAATTTCGAAAACTATGGAATTTTTGTTGAAAAAGTTTAAGATTCATAATACCATTTAAAATGGACTCAATAGTAACTTTTTGCAAAGATCCTGTAGATAAGTTTGAAAAAGGTGGTGTTGTTTACAAGATCACTTGCAAGATCTGTAAGATGACTTATGTGGGACAAACTGGCAGAATTCTAATTACTAGGATGGAGGAACACAAAAGCGATGTTCGTTTGGGACGCTGTTATAAGAGTGTTCTTGCTAGACATACAAAGCAATTTGTTGATACTGACCATGAGTTTGACTGGGATAATGTTGAAATTTTACATAGTGAAAGTAATGAGAGAAAGAGAAAATTTATGGAAATACCTTATATTAAAAAAGGAAAAGAGTAATCTATTAATTTAATAACTGATTTGGATAAATTAAGCAAAAGTTACGCCAATATGATTAATTATATTTAACAGTGAGGTTTCATAAATTTTGATTTTCTTTTACTTTCTCTTTTCCTGATGTGTTTATGATGGATGATTCTGTTGTGTTCATATTATATTTGTCTTTTGACTCACTTGAGTCTCAGGTATCAGGGAGAGAGCCTCGGTGTTCCGCTGCTGTTCCTGTCTGCTCAAAATTTTCTTACCTTGATAGGGGTGCTTTGTGAGTGCCGAAACGTCGGTGGATATTATTTCGCATGTTCCTTTTTGGTGATTTTATAATAATAAACATAAAAAAGACAAAAAAAATAAATACTAAAAAAATTATAAGAAATAAAAATATAAATAAAAAAAGAGAAGGAAGGGTATTTGGTTGGCCGCCTTCTCATTTTTCTTTCTTCTTTTTTCTTTTTGTAGGATCTTTTTGGAGTACCTTTTTTTTGGAATTATAATAGGAGCATGTTATGATGTTTGTCCAAAGGTCGTTGGATTCTTCGTTTTATTTTCAGGAATTCTAGACAATAAAATGGTTTTCACAATGTTCGATGGAAAAGTGTGCCAGGCAGTTTCTCAAAAACCATCAGCTGCATCCTGCTTTACATATATGTAGAGCAAATCCTTCAGAAATGAACAATATAAAAAATTCTGAGGAAAGACCTGTGCAGCCAGAAAATTACGAATTTGGAATTTCTCAACTTCACTCACGTATACGCTTTATGGAGTGTCTTCTGCATATAGCGTATCGTAAAGATTTCAAGAAAAGCTGGACGACTCTACAAGATAAAGAAAAAAAGCTGATGGCTGAAAGAAATAAGGCTAGTTAAGAAAAGTTTAGAGGAAAAATGGGGTTAATTGTTGATCGTCCGAAGAAAGGCAGTGGCACATCCAATGATGGAAACACTTCGCGCAGATTCTTTCAAGATCCAGAGATGACAGCAAAAATCACAGGCATCAATCTCCAGCTTATAAAGAATTTTAGTATGATACTTCAGGTATTAAATTGTGGCAAGGATGTCCATCCAGGTAAATTTGACTTGTATTGTTTAAAGACTGCCAAATTGTATGTTAAACATAAAAAATGGTTTTACATGCCTTCGTCAGTGTATAAGATCCTGCTGCATGGTGGGGACATCATTCGATCAGCCCTTCTTCCTATTGGTCTGCTGACTGAAGAAGCGCAAGAAGCACGAAATAGTTCATCGCATCAGAGAATTTCATACCAGAAAATTCAATCGAGTTGTCACTAACAAAGGCTTGACTCACGAATTTTTTATCTCATATGATCCAGTCATAGCTAGTGAAAGAAATCTCGCAACAAAATCAGGATCTAAACTAGACTCAGAAGCTCAGGAACTATTAGTTAAAGAAAACTAAGATCCTTTTGATATTTATCCTATAATAACACCAAACTGTATTCATATAATATTGGTAAGCCCAACAAAGCATGTTTAAAAAAAAAGGTACCTCAAACACTAAAAAATTGCTCAAACTGCGTATTTATTTATAAAATTTGTTTATAACAATCACATTTGTCATGAAATGGCAATATAGTTTACAAATGTATCACTAGAAAGACTAGCAAAGTACGTTAAAAAAAAGTAACTGAAACTCTTAAAAATTGCTCAAACTGTGCTTTCTTAATACAATTTGTTTATAACAATCATAAAATTGTCATAAAATTGCAACATAGTTTATTGCAACATCACTCCCAAGTGAAAAAACACCTTTTAAAAAAAAAGTACATCAAACACTCAAAAATTGCTCAAACTGCGCATTTGTTTATAAATTTGGTTTATAACAATAAGAAATATATTCCGTTTGGTCTTCATATGTTTTTATGTTACTTTAAATTGGATTAAAAACGAAAATCGCTTAATAAATATCCAAAACCACTCAAAAATCACCTACCATTGTTTACAACAATACAATTGTTAATAACAATTAATTAGTTTATGATAAACTATTAGGTTATGATTCATGAATGTTTACTTATTGATTGAACACTAATATCAATCATTTTGAATTAATTGCGTGTTATTGTAGTAACAATATCTTAAGTTTTACGATTTTTGCCAACTTTGTGTATAAATAGTGTAAACAATAATTCTTTGTTTAACTCGGCCTCGAGAGATCTCTTAAGAATTCAGTTAGCTTTAATTTGTAAAAAAAATTTAAAATCGGTTAAAAATTGTAGCCGGAATCGTATTTTGAACATTTTTTCGTCATTTTGCCCCACTGTGCGGCGGACCCCCTTCGCGTAGAATAGAAAAACTACCCATTAATGCGTAAAGGTTCGCTTCCGATCTAAATTACCGACAGGTTCGCTTCCGTGCTAATTTATCCACTAGAAGTTATTGATGGAGCCACTGTAAACTCTCGGTCGGTAGGGATGGTCCCTGTTTTACCGACTGTCCCGCTTCGCGTAGTATGAAAAGACCACCTCAGTCGATGAAACAGGTTCATATTTGTGCTAATTTATACACCAGAATATATTGATGGCGCCACTGTCAACTTTATCGGCCGCAGCAGATATTATACTTTATTGACTGGACGGCTGATTTTGCTTCCTAAATTTCGATGGTGATCAATAGAATGCGCCACTGCTCTATCGATAATGCAAACATCTGTAGTCATGTGTTTTACTGGCCGAGCAAGCCGGAATATATTTTACTAGGCCAGGTTTCAGATGGCGCCATCGACAATTCAGTTAAATTACTAGGAAGATCAATGTTACAAAACGGGCTGCTGGAAATTAATTACCGACGTTGATGGTAAAATTGGTTTACCACCGCCACCGGGTAATTTGTTTACCGATAGCCAATAATGGTTCATGTCTGTGCTAAGATTCGACCAATCAATTAATTTTTATGAGCAATAGATGGCACTACCATCAGGTCAGTTAAATTGCAAGGGAAATTCAAAGTCGCACGTCAATAATTCAAATGGCACATGGGATTTAGAATGGGGCTTAGAATCACCAAGTTTTAAAAGTATTGGTGGAGTGGGGATAGTGGACTATAAAAGCAGCGACAGATTTCAGTGGGTTCATTGAACAAAGTGCAGTGCTCTTAAAGTGACCAGTAAATACAAAATTATCAAATATAAAAGTATAACTTGTCAAGTTAAAGCTTGCGTGTTCTTGCGTTTCAACGGTTGCGTGCTCTTCATCTTGGCACCTGGTGGGCAAAAAGAGACAAAGACTCTCCAAACTGAAGTGATTCGTCGCGGGTGCAGCTCTAAAGTCGTCGACGCGCAATACCCCCTGCCACCCATCCTGTGCAGCGAGTATCAGACTCCTCGAGAACGGAGCATACTCTAGGTGTTGTGCTCCACGTCAACGGT
>JBAGKK010487566.1:0-16187 GCA_037177015.1 Euceroptres primus
GAAAAAATTTACTGTTTGACGAATTTTCATAAAAGTGGATATTTTTCAACACGCTATAACTTTGAATCTATGGGAGAGAGAACATTTCTTTTTTTTTTTTTTTTTGAAGGTTGTATCTCCTAAACCATATGAGATAAAATTATTAATTTTTTTTTTAGTTTTACAGGAAATTTAATTCACTTAAACTTTTGTTGTAGAAAATTTAAAGTGAGATGCTCTGAAGTGAAGAAATACTCAAAAAACTCATAAAAACTGCAATTTTTTACACTTTTTCCAAAATTTTAATGGTTCCCGGATATCCAAAGATGTTTAATGTTTAGATACTATTTTTTTATGCCGAGCTACAGACTTTAAGCCGCAAAAGTACCACTTTCAAGTTATTTTACGGAAATATACATAATAACCTGCAAATAAAAAAATTAAGTTTATTCGACAATCCCGTCAGTGATTTTTTTCTTTTTGGTCTCAAAATATTGGCAAGGCATCACTGAAATAATTTCAGAAGAAAAACGAGAGGTGTAAGCCCTTTTGGGTTGAACTCAATCCAAGCCCACCGTGTGAATACTTAAAATTGTTGCACCTTAAAATGGATTGGATTAAATTCATTAAAATTTGTCTTAATTTAAGCAATATTGATTTGATTTTAACTCAGATTTGTCTGAATTTAATACTTGTTTAGGCTTGTTAATTCTGAAATTCAGTTAATGTGGTATTAAATTTAGACCGCAATATTGCTTAAATTAAGACAAATTGTACTGAATTTAATCCAAACCATTTTAAAATGCAAGAATTTTAAGTATTCTTTTTTACTGCGTATGACTGAAGCTTTATGTAGCTACCGTTTCATAAATTTCAGTTAGATTTTTGGAAATTTAGGAAAATTCAGTTACAAGTAACTGGATATTAATTTATTTCTTGTACGATACTTTTAACTAAAAATTCAGAAACTTGTAATGAAAAATTCATAAACTTGTAACTTAAAATTCCGAAACTGTAACAGAAAAAATTTTACGTTTAGATAACTGAAGTTTTGTTTAGTTGCATGGAACTGAAAATTTAGATCCTTTTCCATAAAGATATACTTTTTCATAAATTAAGGAAAATTCAGTTACCGCAATTAATATTTAAGACGAATTCTTGAAAATTTAGTTACATTTTAGTAACTTTCAGATACGGTTTCTGCAAAGTCTTACAAATTTCATAAAAATTTCTGCGACTTTCAGAACTTAAAAATTTCTGAATTTTACGAACATTTCTAATAGTGAAGTATTTAATCTTTCTAGCTAATTTTTTATGACAACACGGTTAGAAATTTCCGTGGTAATTTTCAGAGTTATATACAGTAAAAATGAATACTTAAAGGATTAAATTCAGTAAATTTGTCTTAATTTAAGCAATACTGATTTGATTTTAACTGAAATTTGTCTGAATTTAATACTTGTTTAAGATTGTTAGTTCTGAAATTCAGTTAACGTGGTATTAAATTTAGACCGCAATATTGCCTAAATTAAGACAAATTGTACTGAATTTAATCCAAATCATTTTAAGGTGTAAATATTTTAAGTATTATTTTTTACCGTGTATGACTAAAGTTTTATGCAGTTACCGTTTCATAAATTCCAGCTTGATTTTTGGAAATTTAGGAAAATTCAGTTACATTTAACTGGATATTAATTTATTTCTTGTACGATACTTTTAACTAAAAATTCAGAAACTTGTAATGAAAAATTCATAAACTTGTAATTTAAAATTCCGAAACTGTAACAGAAAAAATTTTACGTTCAGGTAACTGAAGTTTTGTTTAGTTGCACAGAACTGAAAATTTAGATCCTTTATACTTTTTCATAAATTTAGGAAAATTCAGTTACCGCAACTGATATTTAAGACAAATTCTTGAAAATTTAGTTACATTTTGGTAATTTTCAGATACGGTTTCTGAAAAGTTTTGTAAATTTCATAAAATTTTCTGTGACTCTCAAAACTTAAAAATTTCGGAATTTTACGAACATTTTTAACAGTAAATTATTTAGTCCTTCTGGCTAATTTTTTATGACAACACTGTTAGAAATGTTCAAATTTCCAGAATTTTTATGTGAAGAAGGTCACAGAAATTTTCATGAAATTTAACACACTTTTCAGAAACCGTAACTGAAAATTACCAAAATGTAACTAAATTTTCATGATTTTTTTCTTAAATTTACTAAATTGTAATTGAAGTTTATTTAAAAATGTATCTTCAATTTATGATAAAGTAACTAAATTTTCAGTTACATAATAGAGTAGGGCTATTTGTGCATAGTGGGGCTAATAGGTACAACTCACTTTAAATATGTTTTTTAATATGATAATTTGAATCAAAATAATAATCTCCTAGCATATAAGATTCGGAAGGATTTCTACGTTACTGAAGATGAGGGTGGAATTTTATACGACCTCTGCACAAGCATTGAAAAATGTTTAAATATGTTGATATATATATATATATATAATAAATATTTTTAAAATTAGATCTCCAAACTTTGTATCAGTTCAATAGTTTAAAAGTAATAAAAAATTCTCGGTTGCCCGTGTTTTTAATCCATATTTAAGTGATAAAAGGAATTCGTTTCATAAATGCGAGTTTCATTTCATACTTTATCATCAAAAAGTATTTTCAAATAGTTAGCTAATAATTTTAAATAGTATTTCAGTATTAAAAAATTGTTTTATTAATTTAAAACATAAAAAAACAATAGTTGTACCTATTTAGATTATCGGCGGTACAAAAAGGTATAACTTTTCAACAATAATAATTAGGAAATAGAAAATGATTTAAAAATCTAGAATTATTGATTTCTCTTCAATATTGAGTCTTCTGTCTGTAAAAATGAAAAAGCTGAAAAAAAATTTTCTTAAGCGTAAAGTTAAAAAAAACCTAAAAAAAATACGTAAAAGTTGTACCTAATAACCCCAATCTACGTAAAAGTAGAACCTAATAACCCCAATCTACGGTATTAACATTCATTAATTCTCCATTGTATGCTCTTTTGAGCTTTTAATTTTCAGTTACATTTAACGGCATAAGACTTCAGTTATGCCTGTATGTAAAAGTTTTTCTCGTTCAGTTTTGGAATTTTAAGTTACAGATTTCTGAATTTTCAGTTAAAAATATGGTAAAATTACGTCATTATGAATATTCAGTTACTTGCAGTTACAAGTAACTTTTCCTAAATTTTTTATAAGTTTACAAAAATGTGACTGAATTTTACGAAACTGTAACTGAAATTTCAATTACGGTAACTGCATAAACCTTCAGTCACATGTGTCTGAAAATTACCATGAAAATTTCTAACAATGAAAATACATCATCTTAAGAAGTTTTAGGTATTTTTTAGTAAAAAATTTGCTACTTGGAACCTTGACGATACAAAATGTACAAATTCAAAATTAAAGAGAACTTTTGCAAATAATATCTGTAAATGCATAGCATTTTTTTCACAATAATGTAGAATGTAATTTTAAATTCCTCATCATGAAAAGAGGGCTTATAACAATGCAGAATGTTCTCTAAAAGTGAAATAAATTTTAAAAGTGAGTTTAATACTTCAGCAGAAATTACTTTCAGGGAAGTACACATTTTAATGAGAACTACTTTGCAGAGATTACCTCTGCTGGAATTAAAAAATTCAGTTAGGTTATAATGATACACAAAATGACCAAGAATAAAGAGAAAATAGGTGCAGGAAAAAGCACGAAGAAATGTAGGAAGCAAAGAGAGAAAGGGAGAAAGATTGGGAGATTTAATACACTTTATCCCGACAATAGTTTCGTCTCATTCACGAGAATTATGTAACCTTTATTCATCTAAAAAGATTTAGTTTTACTCTCCTAATTCGTTGCCGGGCTTCGCATAACTTTATAACCTTTTTTTTCCTAGACTGACAAAAATGTATGAAGGTTTATTCTCTCGGAGAATACTTTTATTAAGCATTATTCACTCATTTTAAACCGTTTAAGAATTTTCATGAATTTTTGCATTTTACCGTTTTTTGTGGGTTTTTTATTCATATTGATTTTTAGGTTTTGATTCCATTTTTTGATTACCTTCTATCCTCATGATCATATGGAAATAAACACGAGTGTATTAGTGCCTTTGAAAACAAAAATGTGTGCGTTGGTGATATTCTTCGTTAACGCGAACTTTGTATGTCTGAAATTGTTTCGTCAACATTGCTACCAGCGATTTATATAAATTTTTTACCATAGCACAAAGAGTACTCACCACCATATCTGTGCATGTTGATTTCAAAAATACACAAAGTTCTGATTGCGTGAGAATTTGATTGGGGGAGATGACATCATAGTATAAATCCAATAGCATGTAAATTCGTTGTAAATTGAATAAGAGAATGAAAATCCAAAAGAGCAATTAACGCTCAAACTCGTTACCGTTTCTCTACTTTGTTCGATTAAACATTGTCTATTTTGCAATTAATCCTACTACCTCCTCTGGCTAATATATTAAATCCCGATTTTCATGTTGAATTTTGAACAGTGAATCAAGCGTAGTCAAAATGAACGTTATAATGAATGTTCTGATATTAAACTTTAGGTGTACATATTTCCACTTGTTTGGTTTTCTCTGTTTGACCAACTTCCAATTTCAACAGTTGTAAATAACTTTCCTATTTTCATGCTTGACTGGCGTTTTAACTGTAATTTTTCAAATTTCAAACATATTTGAAATAAATGCAGAATTAATGAATTAATAATGGATGAAATTGTTATAAACGTGACGCGAAGGTAAAATGTATTAATAGTACATTATTCGCCATGTTTAAAGCCAAATGAAAGTGCCGAAATGACGAAAAATGAATTATTTCTAAATGTGAATTTTTGAAAAGTGATCCACTTTAGTAAAAATGCTATAATCTATTAATTATTTGTTGTACAAATTATTGTATATTTTGTATATATTGTATATTTGTATATTGTACAAATTATTAGTTTATTTCACTATTTATATTAGTAGTTTTCAACTTTTCATTAAAGTTTTAGTCGAAAATTACTTAATAATTAGTAGAAATTTTCATTAAAGTTTAGTGGCTCACTTTTCACTAATTCAGATTTAGTTTATGATCTGCAATCTTTCAATTGTTTTTGATTGTAAAAAAATTTATCTGCGATGCTTTGATGTCTTAAATTTACTGTGACACAGTCATGTTGACAATTGACATCTTGGATAATACTTGAGAGGTTCAGAGTCAATTACTATGGTGCATCATAAGAACATATTTATAAAGAGCGTAAAAGCGTCAAAACGCATGCGGCTGGGTTATCGATTAGTTACTCGAATAAGTAAGTGTATGAGAGCAAAGGTGTACATAACTCTTTATTGGTGATAAACCAGGTGCAAATTATGCATTATCTGTGTGTGAGAGGCGACCGTCTCGACTGTTGCACATAAGGAACTTGAGCAACGATTAAAGGATTATAGGGAATTTCATGCGTGAACGCCTGAACCTCGCAAGCCTCCTAGTTATTTAACTAGGAGTTAAGTATTTACTTGCAAGTATTTACTTGAAAACTTAAGTATCCAGGAGCAAAGATTAAGAAATAAAGATCAAACTCACCAATCCAGGTGCGTTTCGCAACAGCAACCACAAACCAAGGATTTTAGAACGTATGGCAATCATGAAAACGAGAGCACAAACATGTAATTAAACTTAAAATATTCAGGGTTTTGTCGTAGAGCAGAAAACCCTGGAAAGAATGTGGAATTTTAAAAAAGATCCCTGGGAATCTGCAGAACACCTGAAATTTTGAAATTTTTTGAATTTTTTTAACATCACGTTCACTTTTTTAAAAAAACTTCAATTACTTTACTTGAGGTTTTATTCAATTACTTTAACTGAATCAATTTTCAACCAAAAGTAAATGAATTTTCAACCACAGTAACTGAAATTTTAACCACAGTTAATGAATTTTTAATGAAAAGTAGTAAATATTTCAAGAATTTTTTAACAGCTTTATTGTAACACTGTTAGAAAAAACTCCAATTAGTTTAATTGAAGTTTTATTTAATTACCGGATCTGAATCAAGTTTCAACCAACAGAAATGAATTTTCAACAAAAATGAATGAATTTTTAACTAAAATAAATGAATTTTCAACCACAGTTAATGAAATTTCAACCAAAATGAATGAATTGTCAACTAAAATAAATAAATTTTTAACCAAAAGTAAATTAATTTTCTACAATGTGAAATTGCAACCAAAATGAATGAATCTTCAATGAAAAGTGGTTAAAATTTCAAGAATTTTCTAAAAGTTTTATAGTCGAACTGTTAGAAAAGACTTAAATTATAGTTTAATTGAAGTTTTTTTCAATTACCGTAACTGAATCAAGATTCAACCAAAAGTAAATGAATTTGCAACAAAAATGAATGAATTGTCAACTAAAATAAATGAATTTTCAACGAAAATGAATGAATTTTCAAACAAAATGAATAAATTTTCAACTAAAATAAATGAATTTTTAACAAAAATAAATGAATTTTCAACCAAAAATTTATGAATTTTCAGAAAAAAGTATATGAATTTTCAATAAAAATGAATGAATTTTCAACCAAAAGTGAATGAATTTTCAAGCATAGTAACTGAAATTTTAACCAGAGTAAATGAATTTTCAATCGCAGTAAACTTTAGTTGAATGAATCTTCAATGAAAAGTCGTTGAAATTTCACGAACTTTCTAACAGTTTTATAGTCACACTGTTAGAAAAGACTTAAATTATAGTTTAATTGAAGTTTTTTTCAATTACCGTAACTGAATCAAGATTCAACCAAAAGTAAATGAATTTGCAATAAAAATGAATGAATTTTCAACTAAAATAAATGAATTTTCAACGAAAATGAATGAATTTTCAAAATAAAAAGTAAATGAATGTTCAACAAAAATGAATGAATTTTCAACCAAAAGTAAATGAGTTTTCAACCAAGAGTAAATGAAATTTTAAACAAAATGAATGAATTTTCAACTAAAATAAATGAAATTTCAACAAAAATTAATGAATTTTCAACTAAAAGTAAATGAATTTTCAACCACAGTAGCTGAAATTTTAATCATAGTAAATTAATTTTCAATCGCAGTAAACTTTAGTTGAATGAATCTTCAATGAAAAGTGGTTGAAATTCCAAGAATTTTCTAACAGTGTTATTGTCACTCTGTTAGAAAAGACTTCAATTATAGTTTAATTGAAGTTTTTTTTCAATGAGCGTAACTGAATCAAAGTTCAACGAAAAGTAAATGAATTTGCAACCAAAATGAATGAATTGTCAACTAAAATAAATGAATTTTCAACCAAGAGTAAATGAAATTTCAACCAAAATGAATGAATTTTCAACTAAAATAAATGAATTTTCAACAAAAATTAATGAATCTTCAACCAAAAGTTAATGATTTTTCAACCAGAGTAACTGAAATTTTAACCACAGTAAATGAATTTTCAATCGCAGTAAACTTTAGTTGAATGAATCTTCAATGAAAAGTGGTTTTAATTTCAAGAATTTTCTAACAGTGTTATTGTCACACTGTTAGAAAAGACTTGAATCATAGTTTTTCATAGTTGAATTTGCAAAAAAATTAATGAATTTTCAACTAGAATAAATGAATTTTCAACCAAAAGTAAATGAAATTTTAACCAAAATGAATGAATTTTCAACTAAAATAAATGAAATTATGAATTTTAAACTAAAAATAACTGAATTTTCAACAAAAGTGAATGAATTTTCAAAAAAAAGTAAATGAATGTTTAACAAAAAAATGAATGAATTTTCAAACAAAAGTAAATGAATTTTCAACCACAGTAACTGAAATTTTAACTACAGTAAATGAAGTTTCAATCACAATAAATGAAATTTCAATCGCCAGTAAATGGATTTTAATTACAGTAAATGAAAAGTGGTTGAAATTTTTCAACAATTTTCTAACAGTGCAGGTCCTCAAAACAAATGATTTTTAAAATTGTTTCTGAAATATTTCTAAAATTGATTTTGAAAACCTGAAAAACGCATGAAGTTTTTAATTTGGAAATCTCAAAAAACCACAAAAATGAGTCTTAAAATTAGAAACAAAGAAAATCACAATCTAAATTTCAATTGTTTTAAATTATTCAAAATAAGATGCATCAAAATTTACACCAATGATTTTCTGTGCACTGTTAGAAAATTTTTGAAATTTCAACCACTTTTCATTTACTATTACTGAAAATTCATTTACTGGTGATGGAAATTTCATTTATTGTAATCAATAATTCATTTAATTTTTGTTGAGAATTCATTTATTTTAGTTGAAAATTCATTCATTTTTGTTGTAAATTCATCGAGGGGCTATTCACTGAGAAATCATGTAAATGCGGCTCCGAAAATCGCAAGGAAATCCTTTGGAGAATCTTGCATTTTCCAGAGCAGTCACTCGGGAATTTCGTCAGTCAACGAAAATCTGTTGAAGTTAACCTTACAATAACCAAAAATGACGAAATTTTGTTTTGCTATATATTTAATAGGTGTAACTGTTCGGTTATTTTCTTTTTGACAATTTGAGAATCATTAATAAATGTCAATAGATCTAAATAACATTTTTAAAAAAATAAAAAAGAAAAAATAACAACTAATTTTTTGAAAATGTATAAAAAGTAGATTTTTTCAAAAAACCTCCCTCTAAAAATTTGTTTATTTCTTTAATAAATTGAAAACAATATCATTAATTTATTCCTTATTAATAAAATTCAGAAAAGTACCTTATGTTAAACATTATTTTTACAACAATGTAAATAATTGTGTTCATTCCTTGTACAACTCATTAAAGGAATAATAATAAAATTTTTAACATTCTAAATATGTTCTTTGTATTCGAATAATTAAGGAAATTTGCTATAAAAAGCTATTTTTTGTTTCATTGAAAAAAATATCAGGGTGAAAATTTAAATAAATTTTTTAAGTTAAAGATATATTAAAGAAACTTCTTCCTTAGGATAAAATGTTTATGTATATGTTTAATTTCATAAATTTTCATCACAAAAAATGTATTTTGACTTTTTATCTATTTTTCACAGAAATTTTTTTTACACTTTAACTTAAAATTTTTACACTTTAACATAATGGTATGTCTAAAATTCAGTAAAAATTTGTTAGATTTAAGCAAAAGTTGGTCTAAATTTAAGATTTCATTTTCTGAATTTTAGAATTAAATCTCACATTCAAACCTATTCAGACAAATTTTACGGAATTTAATGCTAATAAATGTTAAATCAGTTTAAAAATTTATTTTAACAAGTAAGTATTAATAATGTAACAATTTCAAGTGTTATTTTTCAATACACTCATCGCTGGAAATGGGGTCGCTGTTAATAAGGCCGGCTTTATGGTCGTACACGCTTCACTGATTCTGTCCCCCCCCCCTGAGCTTCCCTTGACGGGCGACACTGAAGGCCATCACTCTCTGCGCATTTACTTTTGTAGGTTCAGAGACTGTATTTGCAGTCCTGAATGTTGACACGAAAGTGCTCGCTCGTCGCTTTAAATCCGGTTCAAACTGGATTTTATTATCATGGACTTTAAGGCCGTCAAGCCCGGAGCCCGGCCTTATTTCAAGCGATGAGTGTATGTTTAGTTTATTGAATAATCTATAAGATATATCGAGCAGTTATTGACACTTATAAAAATATCCCGATGTATATTACCATATTTTAATATGACCAAATTTTCGATTTTATCTGTCAGAAAAAAACTTCAATTACTTTACTTGAAGTTTTATTCAATTATCGTAACTGAGACAATTTTTAACCAAAAGTAAATGAATTTTTAAATAAAATTAATGAATTTTCAACTAAAAGTAAATGAATTTTCAACCACAGTAAATGAAATTTCAATTACACGTAAATGAATTTTCAATTATGCACACTGCACAGTAAATGAAAAGTGGTTGAAATTTCAAGAATTTTTTAAAAACTTAGGTACATAAATTGTATTTAAATGACGTGGAAAAGATTTATGCACATGAGGGGATGAAATAAAAGACCAGGGAGAATGTGGCGAGCAAACAATATATATGAGAAAATGTAATAGAAAATTCGGTGAAAATATAGTGTCAAGAAAGAAACTAATGAATCGTATTTTGGTTTCAGTTGCTGGGTCTGGGCATCATGGCGGTGGGTGTTTGGGCATGGATGGAAAAAGACACCTTCAACAATTTGTCCCGCCTAACAAACATCGCGCTTGATCCGGCATTCATCTTTATTCTAGTCGGTAAGTATAATAAAGAACTAAAGCAAACAGCAAGTTGTGTGCAACTTTTCCTCAAGTCAGAAGTCAGATTGATGTGAAACTGTAGAGACTTGGATGAAAAGAGATGAGGGTATTACAGACGAGTAGATTTTCAGGTTTTTTTTTTTTTTTTGAGGGGAAAAGACTTTGAACTTCGATCTGTATGAATAGTCTTGTCACGAGGTCACATTGTACTCCAGACGATAGATCAGATCAAGTTCTTTGTTTCTTTTTCGTGGAGACTTTTAACTCGATTTGTCCTGAAAGGTTGCTACTTGGCGAGAACCGAAAGATTTACGTCGTTAGAGTCTCCGCAGAAAGTGACCATTTCTCTCTATCCAATTTAAGACTTGATTGATCTCGAGAAATTTCATTTATATTTCTTCCACAAAATGAAAAATTGACCAGTTTAATTGCATCACAGAAAATCCCACGGTATCAGTTTAATCATCAGCAAAATGAGACATAGAAAAACAAAAGTCTGTGATAATCAAATAAATGACCCACCTCAGATTAAAATAATATTGCTGCAGATTAAAATAACATCTCACAATTTACTGCGATGTTACCTTTTATCATTATTTATTAAAACAGTATTGGTCAAAATTCTTGAAAAGTCTTGTGAAAGAATGAAATTTATATCATAATTAAACATGCAACATATCATATAAATTACATTTCGAAAGTGAAAATTTTATTGAAACATACGACCAGTCATTTCGATTTTCCTCGCAACGCTTAATGGGAAAACAAGTATCGCCCTTCATAAATAAAGGGGCATTATGTGAAAATGCGATAAAACTACACGTAGATCTGAATAATGAAGGTAAAAGGAGTTTAACGACGTGCTGCTGAATTACATAAGTAAATCTCGCAGCTTAGCGAGCACAACTGCGTGAAATAAATGGTTCAAATTTTTCTTTCAAACTGCACACAAATGAGCAATTTCGTCGAGGCAAAGTCCTCCATCAAAATCTGACTGAAATTGTATCAAGTAAAACGAAAACCAAATCAGCATTCTACTCTCTAAATCTAAAATGGTCCATTTTGACTAATGAAATAGTGCCGATTCGTTCACCAAATGATTTAGTAACAATTTTTACTAATTTTTTAGTAAATGTTAACTTATTTCCCAGTGAATTAGGATTATTTCACTGTAAATTGGTCATTATGGACTAAAAATTAGTAAAAATGGTTACTAAATCATTTTGATGAACGAATCGATACTGTCTTATTAGTCAAAAGTGACTGTTACAGATTTTAGAGAGTATTCATAAAAATATCATGACATATGTCTTAATTTCGATTTAAAAAATATATCAACAAAATTTTTTCCTGATGTATTTTTTAAAATTAAGAAATTATGAAATTATATCAACTAAAGTCAAGTCAACATTCTATCCATAAAATTATACAGGGGGGTGGGGGTCGCAAGTCAGGAAAAACCTGGAAATCATGGAAAAGTTGGGGAATGTCAAAGAAAAGTCAGGGATTTAAAAAAAAGAAGTTGTAAAATTAAGGAATTTTTTATAAGACGAACTTCATATAACTATAGGGACAAGATTTTATGTTAATGGAAATGTTGAAATGATGGGATGAAGGGATGAAAATTTTTCGAAATATATGCGGCAAAATATTACCTGATTTTAAAGGTTTTAAAAAATTGCACGGAATACCTAGGGATTTCCAAAGGTTTTATGGACTTTTAAAGAATTTCAAAAGATTTAAAGAAATTTTAATGAATTTTAAAGGATTTTAAAGCTAAAGGATTCAGAAAGCTTAAAAAAAAAATTTTAAATTGGAAACAAATTAAGAAAGCTCAAAAGATTCAGAAGATTTCAATGAATTTCTACCAATTTCTTGGAATCTTTAGGATTTTAAAGGATTTCAAAAGATATTTTGGACTTTTTGGAAATTTCGCAAGATTTTAGATAACATTTTTTGTAGGCATTTGAAGGGATTTCACGAAGTTTTATGGGATTTAAAGAAATTTTAAGTAATTTCAAAAGATTTCTTGGAACTTTCAGAAATTCCAATAGATTTCAAAAGATTTTTAGAAACTGGAAGGGATTTCACGATATTTCGAGAAATCGACGACTGATTGAGGGATCTAACATATTTCGAGATTATTCATGGATTGTTCATAATTTACAAGGTGTTTCACGATATTTCATGGGGTTTTAAGGAAGTTTAAGTGATTTCAAGATATTACATTGCATTTTGAGAAATATTTAAAAAATTTCAATAGATTTTTAAAAAATTTAAGGGATTACATCGATGAGTTTTTAAATTTGTTTCTTTTGCAATCGATTTAAATCTCTAGAAATCCTTTAAAATCTCTTGGTATCTTTTGTAATCCCTTCAAATCTCTAGAAATATTTTGAAATTTCTTGAAATTTGGTTAAATTACTTTGAATCGTTTGAAATTGCTTCAAATCGTTTGAAATTGCTTGATATCTCTAAAATTCTTTTAAAATGCTTAAAATTTCTAGAAATCTTCTGAAATCCCTCAATTTAAATCTTTGGAGTCTCTTTTGAAATGTTTTAAAATATTTTAAAATCCTTTAAAATCTTTAGAAATCGATTTATGTTTTGAAATCCTTTCAAATCTCTTGATCTCTTTTTAATCCCTTAAAATCTCCAAAAATATTTTGAAATCTCTTGAAAACTTTTGAAATCGCTTAAGGGTATGTGATACATAATGATATCACAAATTACGTACGGATTTTTTATTTACATTCAGCGGGTTTATTAAGAGAGAAATGAGAATATAATTCTAAAAATTTTGGGAAATAATAAAGAATATATTTAGGCATCGATCTCTGGTGCGTTTCAGTTTTTATTACAAAAAATAATTTTTTTAAAAATATTTTCTTTCAAAATGAAAATTGAAACGCACCAGACATCGATTCCTTGATAAATTCCTTATTACTTACTCCATCATTATATTCGCATTTCTCTCTTAATAAACACGCTGAATATAAATAAAAAATTGGTCGGTAATTCGTGACATTATGTATCAAATACCCTGAAAATTGCCGAAGTTCTGTTGAAATGCCTAAGATTTCTAGAAATTCTTTCAAATCCTTTAATGTGTCTTAAAATCTTTTTGGAATACTTTAGAAATTTCTTGAACTGTTTCTTTTGAAATCTCTTAAAATCTGTTTGCAATACTTTTAAAATTTCTTGAAATTCTTTAAAATATTTTGAAATCTATTGCTGATCGGAATTTCCAGGAATTTCAGAGTTTTTTAAGGATCTAAAAGAATTTTAAAGGATTTTAAGGGATTTTATAAAAGTTTAAGGAAAATTTAAGGAATTTCAGAGTTTTTAAAGGATTTAAAAGAATTTTAAAGGATTTCAAGGGATTTTAGAAAATTTTAATTTTAATTCCTTCCTGGAGGAATGTTCAAATCGATGTCTTTTGAAATCGATTTAAATTTCTTAAAATCCTTTAAAATTTCTTGATATCTTTTGATATCTTTTCTAAATCCTTTGAAGTCTCTTAAAATCTGTTTGAAATACTTTTGAAATGTCTTGAAATGCTTAAAAATCTTTTGAAATCTATTGCTGGTTCTCGGAATTTCCAGGAATTTCATGGGGTTTTAAGGAATTTCAGAGATTTTAAAGGATTTAGAAGAATTGTAAAGGATTTCAAGAGATTTTAGAAAATTTTAAGAAGAAGAATTAGTAGTTTTCTGCTAATGAAATAGTGCCGAATCGTTTACCAATTGCTTTAGTAAGCATTTCTAGTAATTTTTAGTTAAAAGCTACTAATTAATGGTAGAAAACTATTCATTCACGTAGTAAGGGTTACTTATTTATTTAGTAAGCCTTGCTAAGCAAATTAGTAGTTTTCTACCATTAATTAATAGTTTTCTACTAAAAATCAGTAAAAATGCTTACTAAAGCAATTGGTAAACGATTCGGCACTATTTCATTAGTAGAAAACTACTAATTCAGATTTAGAGAGTTTAAAATCTTTGGAATCTCTTGAAATGTTTTAAAACACTTGAAAATCCTTGAAAATCTTTTTAAATTTATTGTAGTCTCTTGGAATTTCAAGGAATTTGAAAAGACTTCATGAGATTTCAAGGAATTTTTAGGGATTTCAAGAGATTTGGTGGATTTTGAAGGATTTAAAAAAAATGTCTAGGAATTTTACGGGCTTTAAAGGAATTTCATGGGATTTAAAGGAATTTCACGGAATTTAAAATTATTTGAAGAGGTTTTATAATATTTCTTACTTGAAAAGATAATGAAGATATTATTTTAATATTTTAGAATTAAAAATCAGATTCTTGAGGCTTAAATATTAATACTCAGGGAAAATTAAAAATTGGTCATGTAAGTTAGGGAATTTTAAAAATCAAGCTTTGCGGCCACCCTGAATATAAACAGTGTGGATTTTTTCACGTCTTTTTTTATGAATTTTGGCTTTTAAATTTTTTGTGCGGGCCATGTTTTATTGATATTTTCACATATCCTGGATTTCACATATTTTCTGAGACTTTTTTTTCATTGAGGATAAAAAATCAGCTTGTTCATTTGAAATTTCAAGGTGCCGCCAATGTTATATTTCTTTCCTGACGTCGATCCTACGCTTTAAACAGCTGTTGCTTTAACGGAGACGTGCTTACCATTTTGAGTATTACGAACAGTCACTTTGGCGTTTACAAGATAGGGTCGGTATACTGCATCCATTCCACCTACCTTTAATTAGGTCATGTAAATCAGGACGTTCAGAGCTATCTCTGCATGCCAACTAAAATAGCTACGTTATGCTGACTGATTCTTCATCTCCGGTTGAAAATTGAGTGGCGAGAGGGTTGAATAATTAAACATCTTATCATTCTGTCAATTTCGTCACCTCATCATTTCGTAAATTACTGATATACATATACACTTGTTTGTAGATCTTACACAGAATTCGAAAAATGCAGATTCAGTTTCGTAGAGAAAAAAAACTAAAGATAAAATTTGTTTCTGGAAATTTTTTAGAGAAATAAACTTTTATTCGGAGAACTTCACATTTGTGAAGTTATATTATTTGTTGCCGATTATTTTCACCCTGGAGTGGAGATAAACTTTATCCTTTGTTTGTTTTCAATTTCCTAAGATTAGGTGTGAAAAAGGTCGAGTTCCGGACCATTAGATTAAGGGATTGAAAATTTGATGGAGTAATTTTTCTTGTCAAAAGAGACTATTTTTTATTGAAAAGTTTTTGCTCTGAAAAAAGGAGGGTTCTACTACATCTTGGAAGATGAAACTTCTTTATATTATTATATTATGCATTTATGATCATTTTTAGCCATGGAATTATATGTTACATTTTTTATTTCTGGGGCAGAAAAAGGGTAAGTTTTACACAGGTTACTGTCATAATTTTTTAGCTCATTTTTCTTACTGAATGATTGCAAGTTATCAACCCCTCGTTACCTTTCATATTCTGTCACACTTATATCTTTCATTTAATTTAATTTTCATTTGATTTAATTTATTCTTTGCATTATTAAAGCAATGTTTTAACTGATGAAATATTTCGTTTTCTGAAAAATCCGGTCGAAACGTCAACTATTACTTTATGGTTATTAGAGATGCAGCCTCAGGCACTCGGCATTATGGTGGAAACATATGTTTTTCGTGTATGCAAGCTCTTTATCTTGAAGCAACAAGCATATTATTGTGTATCGAAATATAAATATAAATACCGTAGAATCACCTAACTTCAGACACTGCCCCAAACTTCGGACATTTTTCTTTGTTTCCAGATAATTGAATGACATAAAAGTAACAAATTAAAAGCGCAAAGCTGGACATGATATGAAAAGTTAATTTTGTGTTAAAAAATTAGTATAAACCTAAGAATAATAGATGTCCGAAG
>JBAGKK010487577.1:0-16185 GCA_037177015.1 Euceroptres primus
CATTTAACACAAAATGAAAATTGAAATTCGGCCTCGAGGGATTGATGCGGAATTTTATGCAGAGTATTTTTTTTTAACTTTAAAATCGGCCATAAATTACGACCTCTAGCTGAATTTGTCCGCGAAAATCCATTACTGGACCACTGTGCGCCGGTCGGCCTGGCCGTCACAAAACAGAAGGATGCTAATCCCTTTTTAAATTGCTTAAAATTATTTATTTATTCATATCACGATTATATTTATTACAATCGGCATTCACGTTTTTATATTTCTTCTTCATTATGTATCCAGTACATTACAATGATGGTGACTCTAAAAATATTATCCATTTTTGCGTTTCTCTAGCGATTTACGAGATACATGAAAAAATACTAATTTTACATTTTTTAAAAATATTTACTATAATAGACTTGAAAGTAACATGAAGAAAATACTATTGCTAATATTATTTTCATTCTTTTGACAATACTATTTTCGAATATTGTGTTTGATTTATTTTAATTTTAAACTTTTCATGGCAAATTTTAGATATCTGGAATTATCACGATCTGCTGAATATGAATTTTAAACTTTCAAAGCGCTAAGGGTCCGTTCAAATAATCCGTAACGTGGTGTCTATAATTCACTTGAAACTGAGAGAGACACAAATATACCAAAAAGCGATACGTATTTTTGAACAGCCCCTAATTTCAAAATAGAAATTTTTTTATTTATTTTAACACACATAGATTTAAATAGTTTTCTAGATGATGCAAAAAAAGTGACTGTCGCACGAGTAAAAAATTCTTTAAAAATTATGGATGGTTTAAAAGTAAATGTACTTTTAGCAGCAAAATTCAGTGCTCTAGAAGAGGGTAGGGAAGTCGAATAAATTAAATTTTTTAATACGAAGAACGAAAGTATTCTTAAGTCAACAGACATTGATGGATGGTTTGAAACTAAAGTTAGAGAAAAACTTTTGGTAAAAGTTGAAGATTTTCAACAAACAAAATCTGTATGGAAATTGAAAGAAATCATAACCTTAAATGTCAATTTTAATAAGTATGCGCCTTTTTCCAATAGGTTCATCAACTTTTATATAGTTACCTAAATTTATTAGAGACAGGAAAGCAGTTGTAAATGTTCAGAACCGTGATGAGTATTGTTTCCTTTGTTCAGTAATGGGCGCTCTTCATCCTGCTAAAAATAACGGCCATATCACTAGTTCTTATCCACATTTTGATACAGAACTAAAGTATGATGATATAAATTTTTCGATATTTTTTCACGCTATTTTAACATTTGAAAAATTAAACAATTTGAGCATAAATGTCTATGGAATCGAAAGTGAAAGAAACAGGGAAAAAAAGAAATTGTTCATCTTTATTTCAGTAAATTTAAATCTGAAAAACCTACAATTCATCTTCTAATGATTGAAAATACAGATTATGACTTTAATGATGATGATGATTTTTTTTTTGACGGGAATGGTGAAAAAATCTGATCTCAGACACACGAGAAGGGTCCGCACTTCTCGGTAGTGTGGGGCTCTCGATGTTGGTGAAGATGATGATGTTGTTTCATCTTTTACCCACTAAGAAACACCACTCTTCTTCTTGACAGAGTTCCCCCCGGAACCGCTTTCGCATTACTTCAGGGGGTGCCATTTCTTTGCCTACCGTGGCTCCTGCTGGTTTATCTTATCTCCAATGCCTAATTTGGCTCTGTTATCTCCACAACCTTCATAACCCAACCAAGATGTACGCATCGTCCTCAGTAGCATGACAGTGTCGTACAGCGGGCTTGTCGGCCCTCGAACATTGTGGTTGGGCACGATTGGTTCTGGTTGTCATTTTCATGACATCAGTTTGGCTTTTTAATTCCCGGATGTTATGTCTACATCCATAAAATTTGTTTCATCCAGTCTCTTCTGCCGTAGAATATTCTCAACGAACGTAGCTACATTGTTCCAGTAATTCTCGGTTTCAAGCATCTTTCCTATGACGTTTTCTGTAGAAAAATGTCCTATTTCTGTCCGCAATCTATTTCTGCTTTCTAACCATCTCTCGCACTCAAAAAATATGTGAGAGGTATCATCCTTAAAGGGTCCACAGTACCTGCAGTTTGGGCTCTTTGCTTTGCCCATTTTGTGCAAATATGCCTGGAATAATCCATGCCCCGATAAGAACTGACTAAGAAAGAAATTTACCTCTCCGTAATTCCTGTGTAACCATGGTTCTATGCTTTTTATTAACTGAGCAGTCCATCGTCCTCTGGTTTCGTTTGTCCATCTGGTCTGTCAGTGCTCTATAGTTTTAGATCTAGCTTTTTCCTTGGCTGCTGTTGTGCCCACTTCGGACTTTCTTTCAAAAATATATTTTCTTTTAAAAGCCAGCAAGTCAATTGGTATGATACCGGCTATAATCATGATTGCCGGTTTGGATACCGTACGGTACGAGGAGGCCACCCTAAGTGCACCTTGGTATTGCACGCCGGTCATTCTTCTCCTATACTTATCTTTCCTGAGTGCGTCTGCCAATACTTCGGCTCCGTATAGCAGGATGGACGTAGTTACAGACATCAGTCGTCAGCGTTTACTCGCCTTCGGTCCATCTATGTTTGACATTAGTCGATTTAGGGCTGTTGTTTATCGGAGGCTTGTTTTATCTGTTCCCAGAAGCTCAGTTTTGAGTCCAGTTGAATCCCAAGTTGTCTTATCGACTTCTGGGTTTGTATGGTCTCTTCTCCAACCTTCAACGGAATCTCTGTCTTCTGTATAGCAAGGTTTAAACCATGTTTCTTCATCCATCTACAGACTTTTCTCATGACCTGATTCAGTTTCATTTGTCTCAGTTCCGTGTCGCGAGCCACAATTACTGCGGCTATGTCATCAGCATAGCCAATCAAGACTGTGTTTTCTGGCATTTCCATACAGAGGATGCCGTCAAAGGAAGCATTCCAAAGGTCTGCTCCTAGGACTGATCCTTGTGCTGCCCCAGCTGTTACATTTCTCCTACAGGTTCCTTCAGTGGTATCGAATAACAGTACTCTATCCTTTAGATAATTCTTTATCATTCGGAGGAGATACTATGGCACTTTGAAGTTGACTTGTAGTGCCTCTATTATGTCGTCCCACCTAGCTGTGTTAAAGGCATTCTTAACATCTAGGGTGACTAGAAAGACTATTTGTCTTGAGGAACGACTTCCTGCTCTGGCTGTGTGTGCTATTTTAACAATGTCGTGTATGGCGTCCACTGTACTGCGACCTTTTCTGAATCCATACTGACGTTCAGATAGATCTCCAGCTGCTTGTATGGCTGCTTATAGTCGGGGCTTCAATAGCTTTTCCAGAAGCTTCCCAGCACTGTCTAGCATGCATAGAGGTCTGTAAGATGATGGGGACCCTGGGTCTCCTTGACTCTTGCTAACTAGTACCAACTTCTGTATCTTCCACATTTTGGGAAAGCATCCGGTTTTGAGACAACCATTGTACATAGTGATGAGCAATTCAGAACCAGTATCTCCCACTATTTTCAACACTTTTGCCGGGATACCGTCTGGACCTGGCGCCTTCTTATTTTGCAGGGTCTTCAGGGCTTGTCAGAGTTCTTCCGAGCTGAACATTGGAATTTCTGCATCAATCATATCCTCTGAATATGCAGTTATTTCATGTTGGGGAAATAGCGTATCCACAATATGTTCCATGATTTCCGGTTCTTTTGTTTTAGTCGTCTTGAAAGCACCTAGCTTCTTGGTGACTATTCTATAGCCTAAGCCCCATGGATCATTGTCTACTTCTTTTTTGAGATTTTTCCAGCCCAAGCGTTTGCTCTGCTTAATGGTGTCTCAAAGCATTTTCTTGGCCTGCAAGAATTCTGCTTTTCTAACATCTATTTCCGCAGGTTTTCTTTTCCTCGCTCGTTGGGCTTTCCGTCTCAAATGAAAGCAGTTCGTCCTCAATTCTGCTATTTCCTGCGATCACCAATATACTGGTCTTTGGTTAGGTCTTTTTTTCTTTCTTGGCATAGCAGCGTTGCAGGCTTGGTGAATAAGACGCATGTTTTTCATTACCAAGGTTTCAGCCTCGTTCCTATTTTTAGGATCATAACGTGTTCATAACCCCGTTGATTGGGGATGCATGATCGCCCATCTGACCTTTTTTTCATCCAGTTTGGATAAGTTCCATCTTGGCAGATTTCAGACGTGCGATTCCTTCGGTCCTCCAGCCTTTTTCATCTGGAAAGAGATATACTGATGATCACTACCCGTATAATCTTCAATGACCTTCCAGTCCGCTATGTATCTCTCCAGATCTTCTGACGCTAATGAAATATCCGGAATTGTCCCCTTACTTCCCAAACGTCTAAAGGTCGTTGTTTTGCCAGTGTTCAGAAAAATAAGTCCCAGCCCTGGCTGTCATTTCAATGACACTCTTTCCTCTGGAGTCCGGAATTGGCATTCCTAATTCAAATGCCCTGGCATTGAAATCGCCAACCACCGCTACACTGTCCACATTTTTCTATTGTCACTTTCTGTGTATTAGTTACCCAAATAGCAGCAGTACCAGTGTTGTCTGCAAACCACGTTGACACTTCCTTGTCTTGATACTGCTCACATAGCAGCAGCAAATCGGCCTTCTTCTCATAGTTAAGTTCAGTCAAAAGGTCATTCGCTGCTCTACTTCTATGGAGATTTCCTTGAAGAATGCTGATCATCACCTCTCATTTCTTCTGGCACGGTCAAGAGCCTCTCTAAATGCCTGGCACTTTCCTGATCCAGGAATGTGTCTCTGCTGTTCCAGTTCTACTTTCAGTTCTGCATATAGGACGCATTGTGCATTTGAGTTGAACGTAGCGCCCTTGTGATCCGTTTTACCGCATTTATAGCAGTGGCTCTTCCTGTTTGGCCCCTTACACTCTCTTGCTTGGTGATCATAGCCCAAACACCTGAAACAACGAGTGAGCAGCGTTCTTCTTCTCACACGACAGTTCACTCATCCCACCTTGATGTGTGCAGTTTTAAGTAGCTGATTTGCTGCCTGCTCATTTACTTCTACTATCGCCATGGCCTGCCCTCTACTGTTGGGCTTGGTGGCATTGACTTTTAGCTCTCCTGCGAGTTCCTGGTAGTCTCGTCTCATAGCCTCTCTAACTTCATCTATCGTGGTGAGGCTGTCTAGGTCTCTAATCTCAACAGTCGTCTTTGGGACCTTACTTTCAACTGTGCCCTGGTCTCCCAGAACATTTTTTACTGCCTCTGTTCTTATTCTAAATGCCTTCTTCTTTTCTTTCTAGTTGCTGCTTGCTTGCATCTCAGCATGCGTCAATTTTTCCGTTTTCTCATGTTCTTTTTACGTTTCGTCACTTCCGTCCATGCAGAAGATGACGTTATTTCCTTCATTCTCTTTTCAGTTGGAGTTGCGCATTGGTTCTCCGCTGGTCCCGAGGCTACTCTTTTTTTCCTTGCTTGCCTCGGAGTGCTGACACTTCTTTGCGCCTGTTTCCTCGCCAGGCTAAGAATACTGTTTAATGCTTTTTTGGTCATTTCTCTCCCTTCCTGGATGACCTCTATGGCTTCTATCAAATGGGACTTCATTTTTTATGCCCGTGTTGACATTTTTTTGTCTCTCCGCGGTTTGTGCCATAACGTTCAAGGTCTCGAGCATCTCGTTCAGTTTCTCCTTAATCATTGCCTCAGCGACCTGACATTTTTCTTTTAGCGTCGCTGTTTTGATGTCTGTTAGAGCGCTGGAGTACCTTCTTCTACTCAGTTCATGTTTAAGTTTTTCCTGGGGTGTATATAAAGTTGCCATGAAAAGGGGTCGCCAGAGCATCGTGCGTGGAGGGGCGGGCCGAAATAGCTGGGAGCGGGTATACCTTCAGACCGCAGTCTTACCCCAGTTCCCTGGGACCCAGTCTTCGTTTAACCAATCCCGGAAAACACGGACGGACTGAACTCGCCCGGGACACTGTAGATTCCGATCTCTGCAGCCACCACGCACTTCCTGATCAGGGCCTGAAGGGGCTGGCTTCTGATCATATACTGCAGCTTACACCTCGGCAGTGCAAGCACACATTAGCTTCTGAACCAATCCGGCGAGAAACAAGCCGGAAATCGTTTGATGCATTCCCAGTGGGCTGCAGCAGGAATCGATCGTGATTTTTTTTCAGTGTAACCTTCACCCAGTCTGTTTGGTCCATGAGGCGTATTTTATTTCCGCCCTACCCTTTATATCTAGCAAGCATTCCCCTATCCGCCGCCTGGGGACGCGCCGCGTATGGGTTGATGGTATGATGATGATGATTTTTTTTTACGAGGGTAGGTGAAAAATGTTCTTAAAACACGCCGAGAAGGGTCCGCACTCCTCGACAGTGTGGGGATTCTCAGTAGCATTACTACTATTTCCATTATAACGATGCCACTGAGGACCCACTAAAAAACACCTCCCTTTCTCCTTGGCATTATTCCCCCCGGAACCGCTTTCGCATTACTTAAGGGGGTGCCGTTTTTTAGCCGCGCTTCGGCCCTCTTCTGTTATTCCCACTTGGTCTTCTTCCGGATATCTGGACTTCTTAATAGACCTGCCCAGCTACGATGTTAGCCTGCACGTCCAGGAGGCTTCCTCAACGAGGCTACCTCTCTGAACACCAAGCAACTCCTTGCCCCGGACGATGGTCTGTTCGGGGCTTATCTCCCTTTGCGGCGCAGAGGTAGCACTGCGGTGCGCTTTCGCATACCGCAGCTTTGTGCCCTTATTTTCTGCCAGCATGATTTGGTCCTGTCTGGACCCTCGCAGTTCGCTGCCATGTGGCCGAAGCCTAGGCATCGATAACAACGCGTGGCCTCCATCTTCTTTTGTACACGACAGGACACCCATCCCACCTTCAGGTGCCCCGCGTGCACTAATTTCCTCGCCAGTTCCTCAGTCACTTCCACGAATGCCCTGAGCGTTCCTCTGAAGGCCCTTCTCGTGAAAGTGACTCTTATCTTCTTAGGCGATTCTACTCCAAGCTGTTTCTTGACGGCCGCCTCAACCTCCTCCGCATCCGTTGTGGTGTCGAGGTCCAAGACCTCGACCTCAGTGCAAAAGACAAGATCCTGGTTTCTCTGACACCCCTGATTTCAACACCAAGGGTGTCAGGTTTCACCACACGTTTGAGGTCCCTGAGAACCTCTGCGTAGCTTGAACCCTCGGCAGGTTTTATAGTCACCGCTTCAGGTTTAGCTCGCCGCTCTTTCGTCTTCGCCTTCCTAGCTTTAGGTGTCGATGTAGGCACCCCTTCCTGCTCCTTTTTGGGAGTTGACGTCTTCATTGCCACAGGACGAGTTGTCAACTTCTTGGTAGCTGGCCTCCGCATAGCTGCCTCAGGGGGGCTCAGTGTGCGCTCCGTAGGCCTCTTCTACTTTCCGGAAGCAGGTGTTTTCCCAACTTCCTTCGTTTTGGTTTGAACCCCGCAGCTCTTCGAAGAGATGATATGTCTCGGTGAACTTGACATCCATTTCTGCAATGTCCCTCTTATTCACCGATACTTCCCTAACATCTGCGTCCTCCGTGACGTCCAATGGACCTCCTAACACTTCGCAGACGCTCCTGTCAAAGCATGTTTGGTTCCCCCCAAAATCTTCGGAACCGGCACTGACCACCGGGGATTGCACTCGATCGGAATCAGTGGGGAGATTTCTACTCCCTTGGGGTATATTGTTTTTAACATACTCACTCATAATTGGTTTTGAATTCGGGGTTCTTCCCCCTAGGGAGGCGCCCGATGGGGGACCAGCACCCCTACACGGGATGATGATGATGATGAAGAAGAAGAAAGATTACCTCCAAAAGAGGCTTTCTATTCTAAATTAAATGATACAAATATTTCCGATGAAGACTATCAACATGCGTGTAAAGTATGGGAAACATTTGACTTGAAAACTCTAGGCCAATATTCTGATTTGTACTTCAAAACCGATGTCTTGTGGCTTTCAGATATTTTTGAAAATTTCAGAAAAACTTATTTCTCAGTATACAATTTAGATTCCTTGCATTACTATAAGGCACCTGGGCTTGCTTTTGACGCGATGCTTAAATACACAGGAGTAGAACTCGATATACTGACAGACATAGAAAAGATATTACTCATTGAAAGAGGTATTAGAGGCGGTGTGTCGCAGTGCTCTAACAGGTATGGTAAAGCAAAAAATCGATTCATGGGCCAAGAGTTTAATCCATTTGATCCAGAGACATATATTTTTTATTTTGATGTCAACAATCAATATGGTAAAGCTGTGAACATTTGCCATACTGTGATTTCGAGTGGTTTGATAATTTTTAAAATGAGCCAGATTTTTTCAAAATTCCCGATGACTTACCCGAAGGTTATATTGTAGAAGTCGATTTAGAATATCCTGAAGAGCTTCATGATTTGCACAAGGACCTACCCTTATGCCTTGTACCTCCTGTTCCAAAATGCACAATTCCCAAATTAATAACAAATTTGCTACCAAAGAAAAATTATGTAATTCATTATAGAAATTTAAAAATGTACTTAAATTTAGGAATGAAGCTGACTAAAATTCACAGAGTTCTAAAATTCAAACAGAAAGCATGGCTAAAAAATTATATTGTTTTGAATACAGAGATTAGAAAAAGAACAACTAACGAGTTTAAAAAGAATTTGTATAAACTAATGAACAATGCCGTTTTTCGAAAGACCATGGAAAATGTCAGGAAGTACAAAGATGTTAGGCTTGCGACAAAATGGGAGGGAAGGTATGGTGTAGAATCTCTTATCGCGAGACCAAACTTCCATAGCTGTACCATATTTGATGAAGATATAGTCATAATTGCACTTGATAAATTAAAGGTGAATTATAATAAACTAATATACACAGGATTCACTGTTCTGGATATATAAAAAATCATCACCTATGATTTCTATTATAATTAAATCAAGCAAAATTTTGATAGTAACGCAAAATTACTGTATACCGATACAGACAGTTTAATTTATTACATCACAGTTCCCAACGTTTACGATTATATTAAACGGGACTTGCACAAATTTGACACGTCCGATTATTCACCAAATAATATTTACGGAATCCCACTTGCAAATAAAAAAGTACTGGGTTTAATGAAAGACGAGTGCAATGTGAAAATTATGACTGAATTTATTGGCTTAAGATCAAAATTATATTGATATAAAATTTTCGATGAAGAGATAAAAAAAAAGAAAGCAAAGGGGTTCAAAGGTTCAATTTTGAGAACAATAACATTTGATGATTACAGGCAGTCTCTAATATCTTGCCAAAACCTGGTTAAAACCCAACACCTTATTCAATCTCGCAAACATGAAGTTCACTCCATCATCCAAGATAAGATTGCTGTCAGCTGGCATTACGATAAACGCATGCTGCTACCTGGTACAATAGACACTCTTCCATGGGGATATAAAAATAGAGTGTACGAACCCGTGGAAGTCGATGACGATAGTGTATATTCTACATAGTATTTGTATGAATTGTTATTATTATTATAGATCTAAATGTATATAATATTTATGTAAATGAATATTAATATTATTGAATCAAAATCAGATTAAATGGTGAGGCGAAAAAAAGCGTTGTTTGTGACGCAAATATGTGAGCAGAGGAATGAGAGTTGAATATATATTGTATGGAGTGAATACAGTTTTAAATTGTAAAATATATGTATACATTTCAAAATACAAAATTTTGAAAATAAAGAACAGAAAATTCTAAATTGGTGTTTCTTATTTCATGCTGTAACAAGGCCATTAGCGCCCCACCCTTCGACTAGATAAGCCTACATAGCTATATAAGTCTAGCCACTATTAGATTTAGACTGTTTTACTGTTGCTCTTGTACTTTAATAGTTGAATAAACGAATCGCTGCACCTTTGGGTGCAGTTCTTTTTTAAAAACTCGAAGTTAGTCTCCAGACCATTACATTTTTGGCGATCCTGCCAGGATAGTGGTAAAACGACTAGGCTTCTACGGTTGCCAACAAAAGTAAAACTTACACTATCCTTGATATCGAAAGGACCTGAAGAGAATACTTCAAAGAAGGAAGACAGAACTGCGGTTCTGAAAAAGAAACAAGAGAATACTTCAAAGAAAGAAAACAGAACTACGGTTCTGAAAAAGGAATAGCAACTCCGGACTATCGCTACTGCATAGCCCGACAACCGAGGAAGTATAAGGAGAATAAGCCAGTAGCAGAACTTCAACCTACAAACTTTGATTCTTCCTGAAAATTTCACAAAATTTGGGCTGAATCAGAAAATAAACCAAAGATTCAACGCAGTACCAGACTCAACTCATTGCCAGCTGAAAGAGTCTACGGTCTCCAAAAAACCAGCCAGTTGAGGACAGCAGTGCCGAGTCCTACACAGTCAGAATCCAGTAAGCATATACTCTAGTAAATAACATAAAACATTTGTAAAAGCACTCGAGAAGATAAGACCTCTTTAGATACGTCGACCGGTCATCGTCGGGGTGAGGCAAAGTTCGAAGTGCTTAGGCGTTGGTATACTACTGGGCTCCAGAGCACTGCCATCGTTAGTAAATCGACGAAAACCTACTCTGAATTAACCTTGAGGCATTGTTGTAGAACGATCCGTTAAGTGAATAGTTTAATAAAACACACGTTTTTGTAACGCGTACCGCGACAAAAACACTCGACAAACGAACAAATTATTTAACAAGCACACTGACGTTCAAAACCTATTGGAAAAATTTAGTGAATTGCAACTCACAGACGGACAGTGACGAACACTCTACAACAGACAACCCTTTTTCATCCGTACCAAACATGTCCAGGGCAAATTCACCTATTTCTTTCAGCGCAGAACAAATGCTTCAATAAATCATGGTAAAATTAAGCAGCATAGACCTCAATATAACAGTATTAGCAAAAGAAAATGAAAACAGGATAAAAGAAATAAAACGATTAGGACAAGCAGCAGAACTAATATCTAATATTGAAATCGATAAAGAAAATTCATGTTACCAAACAGAAGAAAACAAACAACTATTTACTATGACACACCAGCAGAAGCCATTAGGAAATCCAAGTAATCACGACAATAACAGAAGAGAGCCACGCACACGCCCGTTATCAACATTTCGAAAGCGAGAGTCATTAGAAGGCCCTAATGATATGTTTACCGACGACTCCGACGATGAAGAAGATTACTTTTACTTATCATCAAAAGACGTTAACAAAGAATTAACATTCCCCAGACAAACAACAAATGATGAAATCAATCACTCCTCTTCACAAACAAATCAATTAGCAAACAGCATACTGGCCAAAGATATCATTCGTACAATAAGATCACTTAATGGACAAGATGATATGGGAGTTGAAGACTTTATAAAAACAGTAAAAAGAGCACACAAAGGGTGCTCCCAACCCGATTTACTATTAGACTATATATTAGCCGAAAAGATCACGTACCAAGCGGAAAAATGTATCAGATATACACGAATTCGCGATTTCAACAAACTATATGACACACTGCATTTCAATCTAAAACAGACAGGCTCCGTAAGTGCATTACGAAGCAAAATTGATAGCTGTAAACAAGGACCAACGGAAATAATCCAAAATTTCAACATACGTTATAGACAAATAGTTAACAAACTTAAATACGCAGTACAATATTCCCACGAAGGACAAACAAAGAGGCGTATTGCAATAGGAATAGACGAAGAAGAAGGTACGAAAAAGTATCTCCTTAATCTGAGACGAGAGATAGGCCTACAAGTGAAAGCATTAAGACCCAGTGACCTCGCAGAAGCTCAGAACAATGCTATAGAAGCAGAAATGTGGTTAAAAGAAGCTCAACCCGCCATACCCACATGCAACAGCCCGTCACTTAGATTTTCCATACGTTCCAATGTATCAATACCTACAAAACAATTTATGCCCAGATTAAGTGCTACAACTACTAGAACACCAAATATACAAACAACTGAACGACCACATCTCGATAAAAGTAGAGCAACCTGTCACAAATGCAGCAAACAAGGACACTTTACAGCCCAATGCTACATAAAGAACTCAAATTTTTCCGAAGGCCAATACGCCAACAGACCTCCACAAATAAGAAATATACAAGAAGACAAGGAGACAATTTTTTTCGAACAAATGACGGAAGAAGAGATAAACGATTGCAAGGACGCAGCAGAGTGTCAGCAATTCATGGACGATTACAATCAGTCCCCGGAAGAAAGTATGACGGAACACCCTATCTACTTTTAGTAGATTCAGGTTCTTCGATTAACTTGATAAAAAGAGATTCCATACCGAGAAAGAATAAAAAAATAACAGAAATGAAAAAGTTTTATTATGGGAAACGACAAACACATGTCCAATGAAGCAGTGTATTTAGATTATTTCCACAGAAAACATCTATTCCATATAGTCGATAATGACTTCCCATTACCAGAGGACGGAATTATCGGATTACCGTTCTTTCGCAGGCATGACAGATATGCAATTACACCCAATCACCTCATTATAGAAAACAAAAAGATACCATTAATTGACGACGGCGAATACATACCACCACATCTAGCACAAATAAACAGAATAAGTGTAGCAACACCTGTCGAGGACCAAAACGTCTGAATAGAAGATAACGAATATGTTCCCGATGGAATGCATCGAATACAGACGGGTATAATAACTCTACCATTCAGCAATTACAGCAAGCAACTTCTACAAATAAAGCTACCCGATTATACACCAATTGAACGAATAAACAAAATCTCGGAAGAACAAATAGAAATAGTAAAACAAACCAGTGATAACAGAATAAAGGATTTATTAACGAAAACGCGACTAGATCATGTAGAAAATCCAATAGCAGACACAATATGGAAGATTATCTCTTCGTACAGTGACGTTTACACTTTAGATAATGATCCACCACCATGCACTACCTTAACTGAACATGGGATTGTGTTAAAAACAGGGAAAATTATTAACATTAAATCTTATAGACCATTTGAATGTCACAAAGGGGAAGTCGACAGACAAATAGATGATCTATATAATAAAGGCATCATAAGACCAAGTAACAGCCCTTTTAATTCACCTATATGGGTTGTGCCTAAAAAAACAGATGCCTCAGGCAAAAAATGGGGCATGGTTGTAGATTGTAGATCAGAATGCATACCCTTTACCTGTGATTAATGACATACTGGACAATGAATAAAAACTCTATTAAATATACAGCTAACTCTACACAAAAGTAACACTTTGAATTTATACGAACGCCATTTGGACTAAAAAATGCACCCGCCACTTTTCAACGCATGATGGATAACGCATTAAGAGGATTGGTAGGGAAATATTGCTTTGTTTACCTGGACGATATCGTTGTTTTTGGAAGTACACTACAGGAATATAACGATAAACTAAAAATCTTACTCGAACGATTACAGCAGACAGGGCTAAAATTGCAAACTGATAAATGTGAGTACTTACGACCAGAATTGGAATACCTTGGACACCTAATAACAGCCGAAGGAGTATAACCCAACCATGCCAAAATACAAGCAGTAAGAGACTTCAAGCAACCAAAAAACGTCACTGAAGTTCAATAATTTCTAGGACTGGCCGGATACTACCGTAAATTCATCAGGAACTTTTCACACATAGTTAAACTGTTAACTGAATTAACAAAAAAGGAAAACCAATTTTCTTGGACAGATAAACAGATCAAAGCCTTTGAACAATTAAAGGAATTACACTGTAAAGCACCTATACTAAGATTCCCAGATTATAACAAGGAATTCACATTGACAACTGATGCGTCAAATGTTGGGACTGGGAGCAGTGCTTTCGCAAGAAGGACACCCTTGCTGTTTTACATCACGAACTCTCAATGGGGCAGAACAAAATTATTCCACCACAGAAAAAGAATTACTAGCAATTGTATGGACTACTCAGCGTCTCCGTCAATACCTCCTAGGGAGAATATTCATTATACAAACAGATCACCAATCATTAAAATGGTTACAAAATGTAAAAAACCCTTCTTCAAGGCTATTACGTTGGTGGTTAAGATTAGAGGAATTTAACTACAAATCAATAGAATATATTAAAGGTAAAGAAAATAAGGTCGCAGATTGTCTTTCACGATTGTTTCCTATAGTAGAATCAGAAGATACCTTGCAAACGGCTATGAACCTTAGGGGAATAAATGCAGAAGAGTTAGAAAACCTTTTACCGGACATAGAAGAGATTCCTGTATCAGGAAGGGAAGAAGATCTTAACATACCTCCACCTGCAATAGAACAGGAGAACCCCAAGAGAACATTAGATAATGAGACATTAGGAACTTTTTACTTTAACGACACACTAAACATTGATAGAACTCCGCCGATAAGAGAACTGGAAGATCTTCAATACGACCAAAATCTACTCCAAGCCTATTTACGTTGGATAACCAACAGAACCCTCACCAGAGTAATAAAAAAGCCCAACGCGGGAGGGAAGTTGCAGAAAAAAGTACAAAAAGACCCTCCGACAACACATCAGAAGAAGTATTGTCACCTTATGACGAGAGGATATGGTTAACGAAGTTACAAGAAATCATTAATGGATTCGAGAACAAAAGATTAAGCATCGTACAACTCCATTTCGTGGATCCTACGATTACGCCAATTAAAAAAATTCGGTTAGAAACATTGCTCAACTTCTTAAGTAATCAGGAGGAAACTCTCAACTTTCACGTTTGTTATTCACCTCAATCTGAGCTAAAAGCAGCAGAAAAAGAGGATATAATAAAAGAAGCACATGGCTCAATAATGAACCAGCACTTCGATGAAAATAAGACCATAGAAAAAGCAAGGCAATTAGGTGAATGGAGAGGCATGGAGAACGATGTTATAAAATTTGTGAAGAAATGCCCGGTATGTCAGCTGCAGAAGACAACCAGAATAAAAAGAAGAGCTGAGGCCATTATACCTGATACACCGATTAATCCCAACGACAAAATAGCAATGGATATTTTCGGACAATTACCAATAACCACCTCCGGCAACGAGTACGCACATACTTAGCATACAAGACCAGTTGACAAAATATTTAATCTTATTCCATTAAAAAATGCCGAAAGCGAATCCATAATAGAGGGATTGTTTGACCACTTTATATACATATTCGGAGCTCCAAAGAACATTCTAACAAATCCAGGCGTCAACTTTGTTTTAGAACTTATTTAAAACTTCGAAAACCTCTTCCAAATAAAACACATAAACACCACAACTTACCACCCACAGAGCAACGGCAGTCTAGAGAGAGTACACTCTACGCTTAAGGATCTCATCAAAACATGCTGAGTGAGTGGGATAATGTAATAAAAATTATCACATTCGCCTATAACACCACCAAACACGAAGGAATTGAACTATCACCTTTCCAAGCAACGTTTGGCAGAGATGACGCTAACCTACCATCCTCATTAGCAACTACACCTAGTTTACGATATGATGACTTGATACAACTCTGGAAAAATCGACATGAGGAATACCTCAGAAAAGCCAAAAAGAACATACAAGTTCAAAAGGAAAAATACAAGAAGATGCAGGATTCACGCATAGTGTTACCACAAGGGATATATGAATCTGGTGATTTAGTAAAATTAATTAACCACACAAAAGACAAATTAGCACATAGCTGGAAAGGGCCAGCAACAATGTTAGAAAAATTGGATAATAATAACTATATGATCCTTTTTAATAACGAACGAATAAGGATCCACGCAAACGAGCTAATACCTTATTGTAATTAATTACAGGGATGCTGTTCTTCCTAGTTTTGGGACTTCTGCACGTAACTACAGCCAATTTAACCATAACAACTTTCACTGGTAACCTTTACATCGAGGATGTAGGAAAAATACACCTGTACCATGATGCTTGGATCTTGACAATTGAAGTAAACGTGACAAACACCCAGGAACGGCTCAACAGCATAAGAAAACAAATAAAATTGGCTGGTCAAGTCTGTAACTATAACTGTTATGACGCCCAGGAAATAAATCTAATAGAAATACGACTGAAAAGACTATAGAAAAAGGAGGACATCCCTAGTAAACTACTTGGAAAGGCCAACAGGCACAAGAAAGGTCTAGCCAATTTTGTAGGAGATATTTCGAAGACACTCTTTGGTATCCT
>JBAGKK010487587.1:0-16184 GCA_037177015.1 Euceroptres primus
AGTCCATGACTAAACTTTGTTTATTTCTTATAATGAATTTCCTATTTTTTTGTACTCGATATAATTATTTTAATTTGAAGAGTAAGGAATACAAATATTCCTACAACATCTTTAAAATAAGAAGCACGATCTTCAGACAACTATTTTTATTTATATATTTATATTTATATTACATATTAATATATTATTTATATTTATACATTACTATTTACCTGTGCTGATTTTTTCTTTCGTATAAAACTGTGAAAAACCAATTTCCTTCTCCATAAATCGAAAAAATTAAGTTTTTTAAGAAAATGAAGTAAAATAAAAAAATAGTAAGAGAGTCGTTTTGTAGGATTTTTTCCAAGGAACAATTTTGCTTTCTTGACTTTTTTTTACGTATCGCTTCGTTTTCGAGAAAAACTTAAAATTTTGATATTTTCAAATTCAAAAGGAATTTTTTCAAAAACAGCCCAGACGAAGATTTTATTTTTCATCGGAAAATAGTTGTGAGACATCCCAGATACACAATCAAGAAAAAAATTTACCGTGTTCGGACCTTTGGGTTGAAGTCATTTCAACCAAACCGTGCGACATGTTTCGTGTCCAGTTTAGACCCTTTCATCAGGAAAATAATTATTAGCAGACTGCAGGTTGATAAGATAAATTTTTTTGTAAAAAATATTTGCTAAAGAATTAAAATTCATTCTATAATAAAAAATTCTCTCTTCTTTTTGTGCCTCTGAAGCTTGTTTTGTGACCAAAAGATATTGAAATCAATAATAAAATGGCTTTTTTAAATATTAAATACAATAAAAGTTCAACTTATCACATGATAATTGATATCAGTTATTAAACAGTACAAATCACATCCTTTTTCAATGGAATATAATATATGTTTCTAGTGAGCTGAAAAGTGTGATTTTAAGTAATTTGCATTTCATCTTTGAACCATTTTCTGTCAAGCTTCTTTCCTTTGAACAAAGTAGTTTGTTGAGAAGTGTAGATTCTTAATATCTTGGACAAATTAATAATTTCAATTAACTTTACATTATAAGTGTATTCCATCAAATAACTTTTCATTTTCAAGCAAGAATATTCAGACTAATAACAAAACCAGCTTAGACCCTTTCATCAGGGAGATTATTAGGATACTACAGGTTGATAACATTCAATTTTTTGTGAAAAATATTTGCTAAAGAATTAAAATTCATTCTAAAATACAAAATTTTTTCTTCTTTTGGTGCTTCTAAAGCTTGTTTTGTGACCAAAAGATATTGAAATCAATATTGAAATGGCGTATTTAAATATTTAAAAAACTAATACCTTCTCATATGATGATGAGAATGTAATAATGAAAGTTCAACTTATCACATGATAATTGATATCAATTATTAAACAGTACAAATCACAACCTTTTTTAATGGAATATAATGTCTCTATAATGAGCCGAAAAGTGTTATTTTGGGTAATTTGCATTTCATCTGTGAACCATTTTCTGTCAAGTTTCTTTTCTTTGAACAAAGTGGTTTGTTGAGAAGTGTAGATTCTTAATATCTTGAACAAATTAATAATTTCAATTAACTTTACATTGTAAATGTATTCACTCAAATAACTTTTCATTTTCAAGCAAGAATATTCAGTCTAATAACAAAACAGCATTGGGGATGAAAGCATAAACGGTTCCTAGTTGGTTACAGTGTGTTGGACCTGAGCGAAACAGGGGTCCACCGAATAACGAAATATTCATCAGGGCAAATGAACCAAGTGATAAAACAAAACCAAGGAGTCTGTATCTGCATATATAGAGCGTATTATTACAGACACACTCGCATTCATTTCCCTGTATTACCATTGCAAATAGAATAAGCAGGAGGGGCATAAATATTAATGAAGGTCTGTTTCCTCTCCAAGGTCTTCAACCTCACCTTAGTCTCTGGCTCTTTCTTCGACTTGCATCCACAAGAAAAGAGAAATCTTTCTCTGCACGTTTACACATATTGTCTACCTTCCAACTGAATCTTCTGTTCAGTGTCACGTGACGTGAAAGCGGGAGAGACGACCAATCCTTGAGAAGCCGTTTGTTTGAATTTTGGCGAATCACATGCCTTCGCAGATGAAAGTAAAAATGACAAGGTCGCTGTACATCTTCCTTTCATGAGAAGAGTGTCCTTCTGATATCAGTTTGACTCAAAACTTAGAATTGTGAACAAGTTAGAAGGAGGTGAAGTTACTTAAAAAACGAATTCGCGTTTCGAAAACGCGTCTTATTTCAATCCATGTGCCATTAATTTGCAGTCTGTAGATTTTCTATATTTAAATAGAAAAGTGTGAAAGGGAAGTGCAATCGGTTATTTTTAATATTTGTGGAAATGAAAATACACGTAAGTCTAACTTTGTTCATAGAATTACATTGTCTGAACGTTTGTCATACAGTTTCATTCAAAGAAAGCCTGTTTTTCATTCAATATTTATGCAAAGATTCAATAAGCACATCAGTTCTAATAGGTTGAAATATGAAACAAATGAGAGAAAGATATTTCAAGAACCGAAATAATGTAATAAAAATCATACCCATTAGTGTATTCATATTTCTATCGCTGTTTATTAAACTTTTAATTAACTCCATATCTACGAGCAATGTTCTCCACAGAAAAATATGATCAGGCAAAGCTGAAGGTATATTTATAGAATATTGGAATGCCTCCAAGATATTTTCTGAACATGTTCCTTGTGCGGATGATGATCTAGTTGTGGGATATTCAATTCAATCATTTTATTTTCTGAGAAAAGAAATTCTATATCTGAAATAAAATGCATATAATTGCTACATTATTAATTTTTTTACCATTTTCATATTTTGATCTGCCTTTTTTTCTAATTCTTAATTTATACATAATATCACATAGTTCATACGTCTGACTAATTTGAAATTTTTTGGGCAACTAAGAACCATTCTTTTACGAAAATGAGGGAATAAGGAAAAGAGTGGGAGCTAAATTGGTTGACTATTTTCTTTTTCTCCTTCTTTTTTCATTGTAATATACTTGTTAGGGTGGTCCTTATATACCTGGCAAAAATTTTTTTTTAGAATTCCTTCGCTCCTACTCGTGAATATTGTTTGAATGTCCAAAAAAAGAAAGTACTCCAAGTTTGAGTCAAATCGGTTAATATTCACCCATGGGCCTAGAGCCTTAAAATTTCCCATGTAATTTATATGGGAGAAATATAGCGAAAACGAAAAATCACATAATATCGACATTTTCCATTAAAATCAGACGTCCACCTATGCCCGTTATCTGCATGCGATGCTGAAAACATCCCAAAAAGCTAGAACTCGAAATTTTGAAAAATAACAAAATAGCGGGCCCCCTAAATGGACCCAAAAATGATGTTTTCTACAGTTATTAAGGGTATTTGATACGTAATGATGGCATGAAGTACCGACCGATTTTTTTTTATATTCAGCGGGTTTATTAAGAGAGAAATGCTGAAAATTGAGGAAATAATAAGGAACATAACAAGGAATCGATGTCTCGTGTGTTTCAATTTTTATTTTGAAAAAAAAATATTTTTGAAAATTTTTTTTCGAAATAAAAACTGAAACGCACCAGGCATCGATGCCTAAATATATTCTTTATTATTTCTCAAAATTTCAGCATTATATTTGCATTTCGCTTTTAATAAACCCGCTCAATGTAAATAAAAAATCGGTCACTAATTCGTGACGTCATTATGTATCGCATCCCCTTAACAAAGTGTGGCCAAAAGTTTTCAAAAATTTAATAATTTATTCTAAAGTGAATGCAAGACTTCAAAATGCAAAATTTTGAAAAAATTCAGAATGGCGGCTAATAAAATTGTAAAAGAACAGCTCATTTCTGTAGTTTTCAATGAAATACTTTTAAACTTTGCCAAAATAAGATACTTGGCTCCAAAAACTACGTGATAATTATAATAATCTAAAATTTAAAAAAAATTAAAAATGGATGTGGATCAAAAACTCAAGAGAATAGCTAATTACATGGGAATTCTAGAAATCTATAGTTTTTGAAAAATTCAAAATAGCTGCCAATGAAAAATTAAAAAAATTTCGACCGATTTCAAAAGAATTCTTATAAACTTCACGAAAAAGAAAATATTTAGCTTCAGAACCTACATCATAATTCTAAAAATCTAAAACTTTGAAAAAATTCAAAACTGCGGCGAATGAAATACTCAAAAATAGCTAATTTCCATATTTTTTAACGGAATGCATTTAAACTCTACTAAATCAACATATTTGGCTTCAAAAACTACGAACTAATTCCAACAATCTAAAATTTTGAAAAAGTCCAATGGTGGCCAATCAGATAATCAAAAAACAGCTTATTCTACAGTTTTCAACTAAATGTTTTTAAATTTCACGAAAACGAATGAATCGAAAATTTTTCAAAAATTTTATGTGGTTTTAATTATCATGTAATTTTTGAAGCCAAACATTTTGTTTTCGTGAAGTTTGAAAGTATTTCGTTGAAAATTTCAGAAATGAGCTGTTTTTTAACAATTTCATTAGACGCTATTTTGAATTTCTAAAAATTTTGCATTTTGGGATCTTGAATTCACTTTGAAATAAATTATTAAATTTTTTCACAATTCTATTCATGTTGAATTTTTTTATATTGACCCTCTGGTATAAAATACTGGGATGTTATTTTGGCTTTAGGGTCCAATAATTAAAAGCTTAGTTTTAATCAGATGTTTCGACTCATATGGGTCTCTTCTTCAGTGATTTATTTCTGAACAAAACCGAAATTACATTTTCAATAATAGAATTTTTATACAGATAACAATGAAGAGAAAACATATTTATAAAAATTTAATTGCATTTAGAACGTTATTTGTTGTAGCAATTTTTGTTTTTTAAATATATACCTTGTATAATAAGTTATATGATAACGCAATAAATCCCAGGTATATTTTTTATTTGAAGTTGAATAAAAACGTAGCAAAAAATTGACAACTACAATTATCCGGCGTCGGATAATTTTTATCCGATAAAAATTATCGCCCGATAAAAATTATCCGACATCGGATAATTGTAGTTTTCAATTGTTTGCAACGTTTTTGTCCAACTTCAAACAAAAAATATATCTGGGATTTACTGTGAATCAATCAATTAAAAATACCAATGAATGAAATGTAATTAGTTGCAATTAATTACAACCAATTCAAGACCAATCATTAATTAATTATAAAGTGTAACAAAGTGATAGTAATACGAAAGCATGCTGAAACACAACGTAGATAATAATAGAAAAAATTAAAATTAAAAAAAAATTTTAAACATAAGGTAGATGTCCCAGTAATCGTACCGGTCCCAGTAATCGTGCAATTGGCACATAACCTAAAGAAATAATTATAAAAGATATTCAAAAAAGTATTTAGTAACAATAAATAACGAGCTTTAGCATTATTTGTTATCAAAATCAATAAAAATCAAGTATAAATGCTTAAAAAATAAGATTAACGGCGAAACGATTTCAAAATTAACTTGCTTAAAATTTTTTATGAAGTTTACAATTGTAAAAGAATTTTTGTAATCATTCTGAATAACAGATATGTAATTGAAAAGACAAAATATTTGAAAATTTTCAATTACATATATGTAATTGAAAAATAATGTTTTTTCATATATTTTGTCTTTTCAATTACATATCTATTATTCAGAATATTGTAAAATTCTTCATAAAAAATCTCAAACAAGTTAATATAGATAATTTTTTAATTCTGTATACATTTCTACTTTGATTATTAGCAGCATTTCATTCAGTTTATTTTACGAATTATATTTAAAAAATGGTTTAAAAAATTGTTTTTTAATTTTAATTTTTTCTATCATTTATTATCTACGTTGCCCGTCACTATGCTTTCGTATTAATAGCACTATGTTAAACCTTATAAATAATTAATGAATTCATGATTGGACGTGAATTGGTTGTAATTAATTGCAACCAATTACATTTGATTTATTGGTTTTTTAATTGATTGATTATCATAAAACTTTTTATACAAGTTACATATTTAAAAAAAACTGCAACAACAAACAACGTTAAAATTGCAATTTAATTTTTATAATTATATACGTTTCATCTTCATTGTTATCTGTATCAAAAGTATATTATTGAAAATGTGATTTTAGTTTTGTTTAGAAATAAATCACTGAAGAGGACTCCTATATGAATTGAAACGTTTCATTAAAACTAAGCTTTTAATTATTGAACCCTAAAGCCAAAAAAAACATCCCAGTAATTTTTTGACCATGTTTGGTCACCCTATGTTAATAACTGCAGAAAACGTCATTTTTCGGTCCATTTAGGAGGCCCGCTATTTTGTGAATTTTCAAAATTTTGAGTAACAGCCCTAGATGGATGTTTGATTTGAATGACAAATGTCGTTATTATGTAGATTTTTCGTTTTTGCTATATTTCTCCCATGTAAATTACATGGGAAACTTCAAGGACCTAGGCTCATTGGTAAATTTTAATCGATTTGGCTCAAATTTGGAGTACTTTCTTTTTTTTTGCATTCGAACAATGTTTGAGAGTGGGAGCAAAGGAGCAAAGGACCAAAGGAATTCCAAAAAATGGAAATAAGGACCACCCTAATTCTTGTTTCTTCCGGAAAATGGATTTTAGGTAATTTTCACTTCATGTGTGAAGCATTTTTTGTAAAACTTTTTTCTTTACACAAAGTGGTTTGTTGAAAAATGTAGATTCTTGATATCTTATGCTTTAAAATTATTCTTTTTGTGTGCTCTAATTTGCTCACCATTGGAAATTTTTCAGAAGATTTACGTATTCTCGTCTCATACACTTTGTTGCGTAATGGACCACCTGCAGAGTTCTGTCTGGTTTTCATTCTTTATTTCACTCCTGAAAGTACATTTAGCATTCCGGAAGGAGTATGAATCCTTTATCGAGCCAATCTGATAAAGTTCTTTGCGTGCGCACTTACACATCTTGTAATATTGGCATGAAGAGTAATTTTTCACTTTTGCTGACCTCAACTGCGTTACAATGTAAAAGTTCCTCGAATCAAGCTTAAGTTACAAGTTCTAGACGTATATGCTGGGAATGTAAGAAAAGTGGTAGAAAAGCAACGTCTGACATTGATGTAGCCTGAGGTGAGTTTCGAGTAAACCGTCGACGCATCTAAGTTGACGTCCGATAGATAGGTAGAGAAAAGGGAAGGAAACGATATCCAGGAAAGAGAACCAGAGAGGCAAGTTAAAGTGCTGAAAGTTCGAATGTGCATTTTCAGGTGATGTTCCTGCCTGACAACTTCTTGATTTAACCGAACTTATCCTACAGATACAACTTGAAACAAGAAATTTTAACTTTGAAATAGAACAAAATTTGTTTCTGACTTTGCTGGATCTTTCTGTCATGTCGAGGTTTCACAAAAAGAAATTCTTTTCTTGCACCTTTTACACAAATACTCTTCACGCATATTTATTTTGTTTATTTCCCTACGAATACACTTTTGTTGATTAGGGTGTGTTTAAAAAAACTTTTATTTCTTTTTGGTTCATACCATGTAATCTTTTATCTTCGGGTAAAAAATGAACTTTTTTTTCAAAATTTAAAAAAAATTTTGAACCGCGGTCCTCTAGTTAATTTTTAGACATCAATGTAAAAGTTTCCATTATTACCATCCGATATGGAAGAAATATAATTTACTTCTAGTTAATTGTTTTTATACATCTAAATTTTAAATAAGATTTTAGGAATTATAATTTTTAACTATATTTAAAGTATCACTTGAATATAGTTAATTATTTAAATTTACCTCGTTTTTTGTGAAGTTTATTTTCTTTTCACAAATTGGTTTGTTGAGAAGTGTAGATTCTTGATATCTTATACAAATATTTAATTATGAATTTTTTAAAAATTGTTTTAGATTTTCTATTTTTTATTTTAGACTTAATTCTAGAAATAATAAGTTTTAACAAAGTTTAAAGTAATACTTTTTAATAAATTAAACTATTTAATTAATGTTTAAGAACGCCTTGTAGTATACTTTCTATTCTGCAAAGTCCTGTGTGGGTTGCCTGACACATCAGTAATCGCCTTACATACAATCAGATGATCCTATTCGATACATAATGTTGTCACGAATTACCGACCGATTTTTTATTTATATTCAGCGGGTTTATAAAGAGAGAAATGCAAAAATAGTGCTGAAATTTTGGGAAATAATAAACAATATATTTAGGCATCGATGTCTGATGCGTTTCAGTTTTTAGTTCGAAAAAAATTTTTTTAAATAATTTTCTTTCAAAATAAAAATTGAAACGCATCAGACATCGATTCCTTTGATATATTACTTATTATTTCCTCAAATTTCAGCATTGTATTTGCATTTCTCTCTTAATAAATCCACTGAATGCAACTAAAAAATCGGTCGGTAATTCGTGACGTCATTATGTATCACATACCCTTAATCCAAACTATATTTTTCATTTTTTCATCATTTCTGAATCTCGCAAAAATATTTCGAAATTTTTCAAATATATTAATAATTTTTTAATCATACGTAGCATTCATTCCACACTAAGCATTTTCGCAAATATGTTTAATTTTCCCGTACCGAAGGAAATGTTTCGCATAACTGATAATAGAAAAGCTTTAATTACTGAAATTCTTTTAGCCAATTTGAAATTAATGTGAAATTTTTCATTTCCACATTAAACAAATATGTGCAGTATTTTTATACGTATATAATATTTCATTAAAAAGTGGTACGCTGCGCATATTATAAAACGATATTATCATCAACGATAAACGTAGAAATCATATTTTTCATGCAAAATTTTTCGATTTAGTAATCAGAAAACCCCCAGAAAGGTGCGTGCGTAGCTGTAGTGCAAATCAAAAGTTCGTTAAAGCTAAAAGCCAGCGAATGGGATATGAAGGGAGGTAATGAAGTAGTATTGTTGTCCGATTAGCAGGCATGTAATGATTTACTGCGAATTGCTAACATACGGTAAAGTAATTTCCGCCATAGTCTCTCTTTCGATATAATCATTGTGCGTACCAGGATCATTGTACACTCCAGGAGACTGAAAGAGATTATTTGGAACTTTCATGAAAAAACGTAAATTTTAATTTATCTTAAATTCTTTTAATAGTAAAATTTTTGTTTTTCCATATGAAACTCATCAATTAGTCTTTAGAATCTTTTGATTGTAAAAGAAACTTCCCGAAGATTAAAAGTAAAACTGTTTATTTTTTATTAGTCTTTTAAAAATAAAACCTTTAATGTTTTCTGTGGAAACTTTGGTCTTATTATGTTTTGAAAATAAACAAGAAAGTTCCAACAAGCTGAGGCTATTATAGAATTTCCTACAATTCAGAGAGTACATGATATTTTAAAAAGTGCACTTTTCTTCAAATTGGAATTACTTTGTATATTTGTGAAAGCAACGTGTTTCTGCACATCCCCCATAATTCTATAATAAGGTTAAGCTAGCACAAGCAAATATTTGAAAATTAAAGGTTTCATTTTGCATGTTAGTTTATGAAGGTGAAAACATAACCAGGAGGTATAATAATACCAAATTTTCAGGGTAAAGGCGGTCTAAAGCATACCGACAATGGTCAACAACTGGGGTAGTTATTTCCATAGACACGTTCTGCGAACGCTGTAAACGAGGAAATGCACGTGCACTTGCTACCATTTATACTAAAAGCACGTACCTAAACTCCAGCTGTTGTAGTTATTGATAAAAATGTTATACTAATAGTATTGCAGTTATATATCTTTACAATAGGGTGGTCCAAAAATGTATTGAAAAATTTTTTTTGGGATCATTCATACATATCGCCCCCAAATTTGTTCGAAACCACGAAAAAATAAATTCGTTTGTTTTTTTAAATGATATTTAGAGGTTCTGCAAGCCCCATGAAGTTTAACACGTATTTCCCATAATAAAAAAAGACGTTTTTGTAAATTTTATTCAGAATCGTCAATATTAGGTAAACCGAAATAAGAAAATCAACATTTCCGTCAAAATAAGCCATAGAATACGAATCAAAAATTAGTTTTTAAATATCATCCCCATAAGTCTGTTTTATAGGGTCCCAAAAAAATACGATAAGTGAAAAATTGTGTTTTGCGAATTTTTTGCGCTAATTATTTTTTTTGCGATTTTCCTTTGTACAAATTGTTTCTTATACATGAAATAATACTTTCTACTGATAATTAGATGTTTATATACATTGTTTAAACAATGTATTATGGTTTACAGCAATTTTCTCTTAGAATGGAGTTAGAAAGTGGCGGTTTTCTCAGATTTTTTCAACATTTTTCAACTTTTGAGTTAGAGCAAGGCAATAGTCTATTAGAATTAACAGAAATAATTGTTTAAATAATTTATTATTATTTATAACAATGAAAGTTATTTTTATTAGATCATCTAAATTCTTAAATTTATAACAATATTCTCTTTAGAGAAATGCTAAAAAGTTGCTGTTTATTCTAAAATTGTCCACTTTTTATCCACTTTTCAATTAGAGCGAGGTAATAATTATTTCAAGTTAACAAAAATAATTGTTTAAACAATTTATTATGATTTTTAATAATATTCTCTTTGAATAATGCTAGAAAGTTGCGGTTTTTTCTGAAATATTCAACTTTTTATCCACTTCTCGCTTAGACTGAGTTAATAATTAATGCAATTTAGCAAAAATTATTGTTTAAGTAAATTATTATTATTTATAACTATATTCTCCTATATTAATGCTAGATAGTTGCGGTTTTTTCTGAAATATTCAACTTTTTGTTCACTTCTCGCTTAGACTGAGTTAATAATTAATGAAATTTAGAAAAAATTATTGTTTAAGCAAATTATTATTATTTATAACTATATTCTCCTATATTAATGCTAGATAGTTGCGGTTTTTTCGGAAATATTCAACTTTTTGTTCACTTTTCGCATAGAGTGAGTTATTAGTTAATGAAAGTTAACAAACATAATTATTTAAACAATTTATTATTTATAACAATATTCTGTTAGAATAATGCTAAAAAGTTGCGCTTTATTCTGAAATCTTCAGTTTTGCTTTGACTTTTTATTTATAAACAAATAATAAATGAACATCAACAAGAATCATTTTTTAAACAAACAAACAAATTTTTCTTTTACTTTTTCAATAAACTTCGTGCTGTAATTCAAAACAAAATTTTTACAAGTTATTTACAGACCCACTCCTCCCACCTATTCCTAATTATTCCATCCTTTGTTTTTATCACCACTGAAAGATAATCTTTTTGTTTATATTAATATTTTTAAAACATTAGCAAAACAGTAAAAATACTTCACTTAAAAAAAATAGAATACTATTTAACAAATGATTCTTGTTGATGTTCATTTATTATTTATTCATAACTAAGAAGTCAAAGCAAAACTGAAGTTTCTAGCATTATTCTAGGAAAATATTGTTATAAATAATAATAAATTGTTTAAACAATTTTTTTGTTAACTTGAATCAATTATTACCTCACTAAGTGGACAAAAAGTTCAAAACTTCAGAAAATTTTTAGCATTAATATAGTAGAAATAAACAACACAAATTTATTTAAACAATTATGATTCCTAAATTGCATTAATCATTACCTCACTCTAATTGAAAAGTGGACAAAAAGTGGAAAATTTTTGTTTAAACAAAATGTTTAAACAATTATTTCCGTTGACTTTAATTGATTATTTCCTCGCTCTAACTAAAAAGTTGAAAAAATATTGAAAAATTCGGAAAAAAACCGCGACTTTCTAACTCTATTCTAAGAGAATATTGCTAGCAACAATAATAAATTGTTTAAGCAATTTACGTAAACATCTAATTATCAGTAGAAAGTAATACTTAATGTATTAAAAGCAATTTTTACTTTTAAAAACGCAAAAAAATAATAATTAGCGCCAAAAACTCGCAAAACACAATTTTTCACTTATGGGGTTTCTTTGGGACCCTAAAAAACAGACTTATGTGGTTGATATTGAAAAACTAATTTTTATTTCGTATTATGTGGGTAATTTTGAAGAGAAATGTTGAGTTTCAACTTGATTCACCTAATATTGACGATTCTGAATAAAATTTACAAAAACGACTTTTTTCTTATGGGAAATACATGTTAAACTCATAGGGGTTGCGGAACCTTTAAATATAATTTTTTTTCCAAAAACACGTATTCATTTTTTTGTGGATTTGAGCAGATTTGAGCACGATATGCATGAAAATTAGAAACAAAAATTTGGACCACCCTACTATACAAGTACAAGTGAAAGAAATAATATCGAACAGACATTCACTTAAGAAAAAATATCGTACAATTTTTCACAAAAATATATGAGCGACTTTAATACCTACTTATAAAAAAAAATTCACTGACTTTCCTGATTAAATAAAAATTTTTGAAAAAAAAGATGAATAGAAAAGCTAGAATCAACAGAGATTTTGCACACCATCTTTGATCCTAGAAACATAATTTTAGTGAAGCTTGTCAACTTCATTGATGTTACCATTTTCTTTCCAGTAAACCTATAAATGAGGAGTAAGCGACCAAAAGTGAATAAGTAGCGAGGAATGATCTTGTCTTACCATTTACGACCTTAGTAGGAAAATAAAAAGAAAAGCACATGAAATTTTAAGACGTACGGACTCTGTATAATTAATCAAGACGTATATTGTAAATGCGCCTAAAATAATACATAGATTATATATAACCTTGTAATTGGTGTAAACTGTTGGGTTATTTTAAATAAATGAATATCAAAGTCCATTTCAAAAAAATTAGATATGCAAAGGATTCTATAAATTTAGGACCTTAGGAATCTGTCACCGTTATATTTAGGAAAAATTTTTTTAGGTAAAGAATTTCCACTTTTAACACATTGTACTTTAACAAATCTGCATAAATCCAAAGAAATTTTTTTATCAACAATTTATTATTGTTAATTGCAGATTTATGAACCTTATTAACTATTTTCTAAAAATAAGCAAAATATTTTACGATTTATAAAAAATTAACCACTTTTTGACAGTATTTTATAATAATAGTAGGTTTATTATAATAATAATTATTAAATTATTATTATAATTAAAATTTAGATGTTATTTTTAGTTTTTAAGAAACAGAATTTTTGCAATTATCTCAAAAACATTTTTGTAATATAAATAACAATAGTTAATTTAGTTTGAAGTCAAATTAGTTTAGTTTTAAAAACCCCAACTCTATGTTACGTTAAAAACTATTTACTGCGGATGAAGATTGCAGAAGTATTAAAAAAGAAGTAAAATGAGCATAATGGTCTTATCTCGAAAGCTCTATGCTAACTGTACCCGAGAGTTAAGCTCTTAAACTGTCATCAAGATTTCGCCTTCAAGCAAGTAACGTGCAAGAGACATGCAGAAATTATACTAGTAGGAGTCTGCACGGTCTAACTATCATAAGCTCATATAACTTGCTGCATATATACGAAAAGGGAGAACTGCGAATAGTCGGTTATCATACTATTATTAAGTTGAGAAGGCTTGAAATGTGATCACTGGACCATTCAAATAATGGACCCAGCGTGGCTTTCTCTGATTGAGCTTATTACAATAGCATAAACGTCCGGTTTTGCTAACTTCCCATCCACTTCAGTTCTTCATCGGAAAAATTCTTAATGAGAATTCGAAAGTGCAACTTCAAATAATCTAGCACGTTGATATTAATTGCAGCAGAGAAAGTTTTAATAAAAATGTTTTTTTGTAACAATTATTAATAAGGACCAATATTCTTAACAGTTTCTGCATCTAAAACTATTTTACCAACTTTTTCCATCTTATTTCTTTTTCCTTTTTTACAGTTTTAATATTCTTTTTATTAAAAATAACCTTAAATTCGATACAGTCCTGTATTATTAATGACTCGTCTTTTCTGGCTCTTATAATACCTTCAATTTTTTAAAACTTTAATAAGAGTGAAATAGATTATCACACTCTACGAATAAAACCATTAATACTGCCAATACCCAATTTAGTTTATATTCAGAAGTCATGGGTAATAAGAATTTAATTAAATCAAAGCGACTCTTCTTTAAGATAATTTTTAAAATGTCAATCATGTGAAGGAAGTTGGTATTTTGGAAAATAATTAATTAATGTTCAATGGACAGACGTGAAAATCTAAGATAGAAATAACAGTACAAAATCTACACATCTGCTCAGACATGCTCCAATAAATTTTAATCTGTAGAAATATGTATGATAAATTTACCATGATGAAGAAATGCATCAAAATAAATTTATAAGTAAAATGTCCCGTCTATGGTCAGACAAGAATAAATAAGTAGAAACTGGAATTTTACTTTCATGTTTACTTTTACTTATTCAAAGTATGGTAAATTTACAATAACGATAAAATGTAATAAAATAAATACCAAAAGATTCATTTTCTGTTGACGGTTTGTCAACATGTACCTTATGGTATTTACACCCTTATGCGCTGACACCTTTTAAATAATTTTTCGTTAATTATATTTTACAGAATTTAAATAATTTATTGCCGAAGTCAGTTGCTTTAGAGATCATAGAGTTCTATTTACTCATTGTTACTCATTTTAATAAAAATCAAAACTAGTTCAACAATCAAATACTAAATCATTAATATTAAAACGCTCCAAATAAGTGACAACTATACAACTATTACATATATTCATGTAGAACAAAGCTGGGCACAAAATCCTTCAAATACATTACTCAAAATACAAGTATTTCGATATAAAGTAGTTGAAATACATTGCAGGGAAAATACAACTTAGCCAATGTATTTTAAATAAAATACAAACTATATTGATGTATTTTTGTATTTTATTTCAAATACATTTGAGAATTGTGTATTTTATCTGAAATATTTACTTGTATTTTGGAAGAAATACACCCTAAATTAATTATATAAAATTAATATTAAGCCAATTCGCGATAACTGAGAAGCCTCATGTCCATGTAGTGGAGCTTCACATAGCCTTGAATTCTTTGGAATTCACAATGAACTCTTCAGAATTTACCATGAACTCATTGAAATTCTATGCAACTTAATTATGACTTTACAGTGAATTCTTTGAAATTCTTTTAAATTCATCATAAATTCTTCAGAATTCATTGGAGTTTTTCGGAATTTAATTATGAGTTCTTCAGGATTCTTCGGAATTCATCTTGAATTCTTTGGAATTTATCATGAATTCTTTGGAATTGACAATCAACTCTTCGGTATTCACTATGAATTCATTGTAATTATTTGGGACTTAATTATGAATTCTTTGGGATTCTACGAAATTCACCTTGAATTCTTTGAAACTCTTTGGAATTCGCAATGAACTCTTCGGAATGCTTTGGAATTTAATTATGAATTCTTTACGCTTCTTCGAAATTCACCAGGGCTTCTTCCTAATTCACCAAGAATTCTTCGAAATTCACCATGAATTAAATAGAAATCGACAGGTATCCTTTGAAATTCTTGTCAAGTATAAAGAATTAATGATGAATTCCAAAGAATTTAAGGTGAATTATAATGAATAGCAAAGAATTCGTCATTAAATTCCAATGAATTCATGATGAATTCCAAAGAATTCAGGGTTATTTCTGAAATTTTCCTGGTGAATTCTGGTAAATTCCAAAGATTTCATTGTCAATTCCAAAGAATTCAACGTAAATTCTAAAGAATCTAAAAGAATTCATAATTCAATTTTAATGAATTTATGACGAATCCTAAAGAATTCATGATAAATTTCTAAGAATTCAAGGTGAGGTCATAAATAAATTCTAAAGAATACAGGATATATGAATGATCAATGATGAATGCAAGATGAATTATAAAGAATTCAAGGTGATTGTATTCCTGGTGAATTAGGAAGAACTTCTCGTGAATTCCAAAGAATTCCGATGAATTTATGGTAAATTCCGAAGAATCAAAAAGACTTCATGATTAAATTCTAATGAATTAATGATGAATTTCAAGGAATTTCAAAGAATTCAATTAAAGGTCATAATTAAATTCCGGAGAATTCAGGATGATTTCAAACAAACTTAAAGAAAGTTTTTTTATTGCAATTATTTCGGTCTTACGGTCCAATATAAACAAACAAAAACGATTGTAGTTGTTTAAAAATCGTTATATTTTCG
>JBAGKK010487598.1:0-36068 GCA_037177015.1 Euceroptres primus
AAATTACTAATGAGTAAATAAATAGTGTAAATTCATGGTTGCTTTTTAAAATAATTATTCACTTCGCTTTAAAAGGGTGTAATTTTTAGATCTAATAATAATGAATGCATACATTTGTAGTGATAATATGTATTTATGCCTACTCTCCAAATTTGTAATAGTCACTTTTGAGTATTGAAACTGTGTCGATTTGTTCACCAAATGATTTAATAACCATTTTTACTAATTTTCAGTCTAAGAGTGAAATACTGTTAATTCACTTCAGGCACAGTACTGAATTTGACTTCAGTAATAAATTTTTCTACTAAATTAATCGGTATTGCGAATTAATCGTTACTGTATAAAAGTTACCAAAAATGGTTACTAAATCATGTGGTGAACGAATCGGCAGTATCCACATTTTATATATCAGATCTCTAAATTACACCCTTCTAAAGCGAAGTGAATAATTATTTTAAAAAGCAACCATGAATTTGTATTATTTATTTATTCATTAGTAATTTTTCGTTATAACTATTCAACAATAATTGTCACTCCCTTATTTTATACTTACAGGAATTAAACATCAAGTTGACAATTTTTTTTCTGAAAACTTGGGATAGACAAAATTTAAAAAATTAACTTAGTCCATGAGAGACAGGCATACTACGGATTAGAGGATTCTGTTTAATAAAGAAAACTATATCAAAATTTTCATTGATTTAATGTACTAATATATAGAATTATATACATAAAATTACAGATTACAGAATTATATACATAAAATATTTTCTACTCAAATTGTATGCTCAAAATTGGACCAAAATAATCGTTAGTTTTAATTATTCGTCAATAATATTTCAATACGTTTCCTCTGGAACGAAAATTGTATAATGACACGTATTAAAAATTCTATACATATTTAAAATATGTATTTGAGTGAATTTTTGATGCTGTATAATGGAATTGTATAATAATTATAATTAATTATAATTATAATTAAAATTGTATAATGACACGTATTAAAAATTCTATACATATTTAAAATATGTATTTGAGTGATTTGTTAATGTTCTTAATTAAACGGCATTATTGAATCATAAACTTTAAAAATAATTAATAAATTTTGAATTATGATTAATTAATTAAAAAATTAAATCATTAAAAATTAAATCATTTTCAACTGAAAACAGTCAAAATTGTTTGAATTAGATTTTTAATCTTTAAACATTGTACGTCAAATTAATAGTATTAATAATTAATTATCTACATATTATTTATTCATAATATACAAATTACTAACCATCAGCATTTGCAAAATATTAGAATTATAAAATTGAAGAGATATGCACCAATTTAATGTTAAAATCAGGTGAAAAAATTAAAATTATTATTGAAAACAATTGAAAAACGTCAACATCACAACGATTATCAATAGAGAAGCAACATCACACTGCGAATGGAAAATTGTCAATTGTGGAGTAACTTCACACTGCTAACGGAAATGCATCAAGATTATTATTATTATTACTAGATCATTTTGCGCGCTACGGGCGATAATTATCTCATCACTGTTTTTAATTTTGACATTTAATAATCATAAATCTTTATAATCAAGCAAATAAAATAAAATTACAAACTTTAAAATTTGGAGATGAGTCAATTATGAAGTAATGGCATTACTAAAAAGCGATATTTAACAATTTCGAAATAATTAAACATTTTTAAACTGGAAAACTTTGAAAATTTAAGACTCGGTTATGTTCCTTAATTCGTAATTCCAAGTTTTTAGAATTGAAGCTATTCAAATTCAAGAATTTAAATTAGAAAATGGTTTTTAAGTATATTCTCCCCGTACAGTCAAACTGAAAATTTTTTTTCTTTTCAAGAGAAAAGAAGAACTCTTTGTTAATTCTAACGAATTTTAAAAGAAAAACTGATGTCATTCATTATTCGTTAAAAATAACTTTGGACTTTCATTTTTCTTGATAATATAAATCAATAAAGGGATTTGATTAATTTTGAAGTTGACTGTACGGAGAGTACATCCTTACATAATGTTTTCTCAAAAAAGAAGCTTGTAAAGTCCAACTAATGTATTTTTAAGACAGGAAGATCTCTAATTTAGTTTCTTTTCAAATTTGAATTCTCTTAATTTTTCTCTCTTCAGAATTATTTTCGATACAGAAGTTTTCCTAAGTTATATTATTTATATTTTTTTAGATAACAACTTTTAATTAACTAAATTAATTGAATTAATTAAATTAATTAAATTAATTTAATTTATTTATTTATTACTAATTTAAAATTAATTAATTAATATAATTAATTAATTAAATTTAAGTTAAATTTAAATCACGAAACGTAATCACTCGCTTTTTATTTCGAACTATTTAATTTCCCAATTAGTTTTATATTTTTTGACATTTGAAAACACATCTATGACTTGAACTTCATCTAAGTTTCGAATTATTTTAAAAATCTAATCAGCATTGCGGAAAAGCGACAAAAATAGAATATCGAAATTGCGAGGTTTTGGGGCCATCAGTTTTTTTAGAGAAGGATGTATAAAAACCAATCTCAAAATATAAAATATTTTTAAAAAAATGTCTCTGTGAACCAAATTCATGCTGCGAACGGAATGTATTAGCTGCGAACACTTGTACGTAGATTATTATACATAATAATAATAATGATAATAATAATAATATCTGAAAAATATTAGTTTCTTAGAATTAGAAATTTTAGAATTTTAGAATTAGAAAAATTAGAATAATTAGAAAAAACCATACAAGCGAACATTTGTATATAGATTATTATATATAATAATAATTATTATAATTATAATAACGGAAAAAATATTTTTAAATGAGAAAAAAATTCTCTTAGTTTTATTTTTTTAATTGTGACAATTAAATTTCTTCTTACAATTTTGTGAGTCTAATTTTAACTTCAATTACACATACATATAAATGGGTCAATCTCGTACTTTCGTACGTTCAAAAACTTTTAACTGCTTATTATTGTGAAATTGCTCCATTTTTTATGTTTATCTTCGCCATATTATAGTATTATAATTACGTTCTTCAGTCAGATCACAAGAGAAGAAAAATAAAACTTTGAAATAGACTTAAAAATTCTGCTGATAAGAATTTAAATTGTCCACTCCGAAAAACTGAAGGAAGAAATAATTAATTGCCTTCTTCCTTCATTATATTTAAATTCTTTTTAAAAGTGTTACCTGTTTATTATTTTATTCTTACATTGATTTTTGTGTAATGAACTAAAAATATTTTTACATATTTGACTTGCTGAGCATTGAATTAGTTTTACAAAGCAATTTCAATCCACAGAAAGGCAAATCAAAATATTTTTAGTTCATTACACAAAAATCAATTTAAGAATAAAATAACCAACAGCTCATGATTTTAAAAATAATTTAAATATACTGAAGGAAGAGAACAATTAAGTATTTCTTCCTTCAGTTAACGGAGTGGACAATTTAAATTCTTATCAGCAGAATTTCTCAGTCTATTTCAAAGTTTTATTTTTCTCCTCTTGTGATCTGACTGAAGTACGTATAATATGGTGAAGATAAATATAAAAAATTGAGTAATTTCACAATAATAAGCAGTAAAATGTTTGTGAACGTGCAAAAGTGTGCTTTTGAAGAGATTGGCCCAAATACGCATATCGAAATACCATCATACTTCGTTTCTTTTTAATCATATTGTCAGGTTAGTTTACGAAAAGTTTATAATTGCGTCTTAATTTTTTCTAGTCATTGCGTTGAAACAACGAATGTTTTTACCTAAAAAATACGAAAGATGTTGGCAAAAGTGTTTCAAACAGGAAAAAAATGTTTTTTATCGTGTTTTACAATTTGTTCCAAGTTTTTAAGCAATAAAAAGTTATGTTTAAAAAAAAAGAAAAAGTTCCTTTCTGTCTTAATTTACAACTTCAAACAAACTTTTTTAAGTATTACGAAATTATATTTCTCCACGAACCAACAAAATTTTTATTATATTTCAGAAATAGATATATTTCAAAAATAAATCACTGATGAGAGCCCATATTCGAGGCTGAAACGTCTAATTCAATGACACATTGATTTTCTTTCTTGGACCCTAAAGCCAATTTTACCATCAATATCTAATTACTATTTATTTCTTGCATTTGATTAAAAACTTCGACTATTATTTTTACAATAATTGACAAGATTTTTATATTTTATAAACATTTGAAAATAGATTCCTTTTTGTAAAAAGAGTATATTTTTATATTTATTATATTTATTATATTATTATATTTTTAAAATATTTTTAAAATTGAAAAGAGTCCTTTTCTCAAAAAAGAGAAAAAGCAAGTAGATAGATACAAATAAAAAGCAATATAGATACTTGATATACTTAATATGGATGTTACCAAGTATACATTGTTTACTTTATTTGTGGTAAATTCGATTTTCAGTTTACATAAAGTAGAAGTGAAGTTCCGACACTGAGAGTATTATATTTATCCAGTAAAATCGAAATAAATGTTCCACCCTCGCAGGCGTTTCCGATTCACGACGTGTGCTAGCTATTCTGTTCGAAAATTACGTTTGAATATTTCAGTCATTAATTTTACACAAGGGTTCTTAATACCTTCCGAATCCAGGAGGCGTATCAAACCTTGATTGATTTTTCTCTACTCGAAAATAGAAAGAATAAAATAACATTTTCACAAATTTTTTTACCAAAATAGTTCAGACTTATGATCTAATGAATACTTGCTTATTTATTTGTTTAGCTAACCCTGAAAAACTAGTGAAATGTGAAATACCCTTTGGTTTTTAGTTATAATATTATTCCATGCATCAAATATAATTATCAAAATTACAGGGAAATCCAAAAAAGTTTTTTGCTCAATCACGCATCACTGTGATTGAGAAAATTGATACAATGAAGACTCTTCAGTTCCTATAAAATTATCTTTTGAAAAGCGTCTTCATTATATTCATTGAAGAGTGGAAAAAAATTCATTTACTGGCTAATGAAAGTTTCTAGTTGACAGAACTTTGATTGATAGATGTTGGAAGATTCAGCGAAAATTCTGCTGGTAAAATTCAAATTCAAGTTCATCAGGAAAATGTAGAACCAGGTCGGCTAAAGTTTATACTTCCATCATATTTCGAAAAGTTTATTATTTTCGGAAATTCATTCATTCATTCATTCAATATCATATCATGTTTACCAATTTTTATATTTATGTTTAGATGAATTTCAAGCGAATTTTTGAATTTGCCAAATGATAAATGAAACTTTTATTTTTTATAATGAGAGCTTTTACGTGTAACTGAGGCACAAAACAAGGTATCAATTATTCAAACCCATTTACTTCTGAAACAGCAATGATGGATCTATTTTCATCAGAGCCATTAACTCAGCTCGTTTTCTGTTTTATAGTTTTGCTTCTCGCATTTACGTTCTCTTTCCCTTCCTGCGTTGCTTCCTTCTCCCCTGTTACCTTTGTTTTCCTCTTGCCATTTTTCCACATAGTACCAGTTCCATTTCCGGTATTTCAACTCGTGTAATAAATTGTTTAAATCAATCGAGACGTTTTCGTACTAGCCGTGTAATATTAGGTGCAATAACTCAACGCTGGATGCTTTCAGCCAGCAACAAAAGAGATTGGCTCAAGTTGATTAAACTACTTCATGATTAAAAACACAACAAAAAAGGAAAACTTGCGAAAATGGCAACAACGCAAAACGTGAAATTATTGCAGCTTCCACATTGAAAAATTACTCGACAACCGAGAAAATATCGACTCATAACTTACCCATTGAAAACTTTAATCAAAGTAGGAATAACACTGAATATAAAATACAATTTGTTTTTGTTTTTTGCAATTTGTTTCAACTTCAGCTTATGGTAATTATTTATGACATTATTTACATTCTAGAGAATGTAACACATAAAATATAGTATTTCTGTTTGGATTTTCAAAAAAAAGCCAGGGGATGAATTAGATATAAATTTGAGTTTTAAGAATGAGCACTAGAAAATTACATATATGTAATTATTCAAAAAGTAATGGAACACAATTAGAGAGATGTGGTTGTTGAGAAGTACGTTAATAGTGCAAAAGTTTTTCTCGCTTAGTCCATGCAAATATAAATGGAAACTCTGCAGAAAGAGGAATTTAAATGCGAGTTTCCAAGTTTGATGCATATCTGTTGTTTTTGTCAACAAGATTTCTTGTCTCAAGACACCCCATTGCTAGAGTCTTGATTACAATGGGATTATAACAGGATTTATCACCTGTTCAAACAAAACCTTGAAAATAGTTTATGAATGTATAATAAGTAAATATGTATAGAAAAATTGTATCTGGCTCATACGAAACTTGTACAATCGAAAATAAATTATCTTTCCACAAAATCTTGGAAAAAGTTATTATTTCGTAGGTATTTATTTGTATTTTATATAAATCAACCAATGAAAAATATCTCCAGTTGTTTAAAAAAAAAACAAACAATATTTTCTTAAAGTATTGAATTTTTAGTAAACTACTAGATTAATAATCTAGTAGTTTATTAAAAATTCTTAAATTCTTTAATTTTCCTAAAGTATTGAATTTTTGATAAACTACTAGATTAATAATCTAGTAGTTTAGTTAATATTTAATATTAATATTATTAATATTTAATAAATATTTAATAAACTACTAGATTAATAATCTAGTAGTTTATTGAAAATTCAATACTTTAAGAAAATATTGAAATACTGAATATTAAAATATTGAATATTGAAAATACTTAAAGAAAATACTTTAAGAAAAAACAAACAATATTTTCTTAAAAATTCAATACTTTAAGAAAATATTGTTTGTTTCTTTAAAAAACAACTGGGGATATTTATGAATATAAATATAAATTTTTTTTGATGGTTTTGTCTTCTCAATTTTCTATTAAATGAAAAGACAAAACAAGCAAAACAAAACTATTCTAATCTTCATTTATTGATAAATCATTCCAAATCAATTCATAGGTAGATTCTTTTTTATTAGAGAACTACCAAAGACGTTATAAATAATAATACCCTATCCAAAATCTAACACCTATTATTAAAATTATGCTTTTAACATTGGAATAAGAAGAGGATCATTATTTGCACTTAAAAATGAATTTTTCATTTCAGACTGTTATTAGTGAAACCTTACTGATATGAAGTTTCCATTGTCTGGATGCCGCTTCACTGAATCATAAAATGCGGTCTAATTTTAATAGTGCAGTAATTAAAATCAGGAGCACTTTGCTTTTAGCAAATATTGCCAATAAATAACAAAAATAAAAAGTGGCATTTTTCCAATATTCTCAGAATAATAATAATTAATAATTAAGAAATTTAAAAAGCGAGTATAGAAACGCAAAAGGTTCAATGCGATAAAATATTTTTATATAGGTGTATAAATTAGATTTTAAAGATCATATAAATCGAAAAATGAAATATTCAAAATGAGAGAAAGAAGTGAATTTAAAAACAAAGTAGAAATTTATTTTCGACCTTTTTTGTCCTTTAGGTCTTTATTGAGAAGTAAAAAATATATTAGGGGTAGTTTCCTTCTTGAGATTGAGTCATTGATTCCTCGAGGGTTTTTCTGTCCTATTTCTATTGTTTTTTTCTGAAATGTTGTCGAACTATTGACTTTTATCCCGCCTAAACCTCTTTTGCTCCTCCGCCCCTTTCTTTTATCTGAGGTAAGTCTGGAGGCGTAGACACACTCGAGTGGTGTTTTTGGCCGGATACACGAGAATGTGCCAAGTTGAGAGCAGCTTATCGAGCTGTATATATCTTCCCTCCGACTCCTAAGAACTGAAACTGAGAATTTAAGAGACGAAAAACGACTATAAATTAATTGTCGGAATATTGGAACGAAATTAATAAATGGAAACGAATTGCTTCTATAATCGGGAATCCTGCTAGGAGAAGATTTCCTCCTCGGTGTGGAAAATTCACATTTACAATCTGCTCCCATTTTTTTACCAAGTTCCATTTTATTTTTTATACTATTTTTTGAGACAGTTTTAATTTCCCTTTCCTTTCACAAAAACAAAATAAATAAATTATTATTCTTGGTTTATGACTATATCCAAGTATAAAATTCGAATTACAAAAATTTACTTTGATTTATTAAAAATTGATTTAATTCTTGATTTCTTTTGTAATATAAAAGAAACAGTTTTTCGCGATTATGAAAAACTTAATACGTCAAAAACTGGTGTTGCTGTCACATGCATGTTTGCATATTACGCTCCACGAGTTGTATTATGTAGAAAGTGACACGAGTATGACAATGAAATGGCATAAAAGTCAAGAGGTGAAAAGCTTTTTCCTTCTTTTCATGAGCAGAAAGTGTTGAGAAACAAATTCTCTAAGGAGGAAAGAACATAAAGAGGATGTAAAAATGGAAGGTGAAATAGAGAATAAATAGAGGGGTCTTCTTTCGCGTCGCTCTAATTAACTGTTTTCTGATTACAGAGCGTTGAGTATTTGCACTTATGACGATGAGATGCTTTAATTTAAAACTGAAGAAGCTTTTCAAACATATTTGTATTTTTTAAACTAGGGTGAAACATTTTAAAAATTTTTAATTTTTAATTTCAAAAGCAGTTTTATTTGCTGACTACTGACTAAACTAAATCTTGCCCTGACAATGAAATTCAATCCCCAAATTTATTCTTTTAGCTTTTTAGTCAGAAAGCTATGATGAGAGATATTATAATGTTTATTTGTTTATTTATACATTCAGACTTCATTGTACAATTCATACTGTACTAGACCAAATATTACGTGGGATATGTGGTGGTCTCTTTGAGAGCAAACGAAGTAGTTAATTGCATGGCTAAACAAAGCTAGAGGGAGTAAATTTGTCCATTGTATGAGTCAGTATTTAACTAAATTAACATTTTGCATAATCAGTGTTATTTTAAATAACAAGTGTATTTTAAATTATCAGACGATGAAGACAAAATTGTTGAAAATTGTTGATGAATGTATAAGTATCACGAAACAATATTTCAAAAGTAAAAGAAATTTTGAGTATGGTTTATCATTCCCTAAGTGAAATTTTAATGAATTTTTTTTAATTTTAATAATTTAAATAAACATAAATAATTTAGAATAAACATACTTAGTCTCAGAGTTTTAGATTAAAAATAATTTTTAATAAATAACCTCTGACATATATAGTTTCCAAAATGATTTTAATTCTTTACAACTAAAAATATTAAGTATTTTAAAAATCCACTCACCATCTCATTTATTTCCTTTGGCTCTCAGTGAAATTCTTTCAACTTTTTAATTCCAGAAAAGCACATGTTCTGACTCTTGACAGAATTCAAAATCACCAACCGAAATTAGAAAGGATCACATCAATATAGAAAAATAAATAAAATATTTTCTAAGAAAAAAGGGCACATTACTCAAGTAGTCTGTTATTCCTTTTCCATTCACGTGGTATAAACATGAAACTAATTTTTGTTTGAAAAACAAAAGGACATTAATTTTACAGGGTTAACAGTACAATTTTGGTCCAAAATAAGGAGATTTATTTTTTGTTTAAAATTTTCTGAATGTTTTTTTTTTGTTCTTGCATGAGAAAAGGTCGCGCTACTAAAACGAAACGCGTAGAACGACACACCTTTCGCGACACGCTGATATGGACCACAGCAGGGAGGCTGCGAAACTGAGATGCGATCACAGCGCTCCAAATGTACGCGCGCGCACATTTTCAACCCCCAGATAAAACCCCTGGCCATCCAACCAACTCTTTTCGTTCGCACTACGCAACATCGTTACATAATAGTGCGTAAAATAAGAGTCCTTGATTCATTGAGTACTGTTTCATATTCCACCTAAAATGAGATCTTATTCAAGATGAATTAAGTTTTCATGCATTATAGGTGACGTTTTCTTAATTAAAACGATTTTTTAACTTACTGAAAATCACTTGGAATTTTTAATAAAGTAATTAAAATCATATGTGATTTCCTGTTTTCTATAATTTTATGGTGCTTATTTTATGAGCACTTTGCTACTTTCAATCAGCAATTATTTTTGCTTCCTCATAGAAAATCAAGAAAGAAAGAAAAAAAAAGAAAAATATAAAGAAAGAAGAAAAGAAAAAAAAGAAAGAAAAAAAGGAAAGAAGAAGCAACGAAGAAAAAAGAAAGGAAGAAAGTTTAGTTCCTGCAAATTAGAAATTATTGTAAAATAATAACTGAGACAGGGAAAATGAATGTGTACAAATTAAGTAGTATAGCCAATTTTTGGTTAGAAATTCAGCAGTATAAATGAGTTTTTGATACACCGTAAAGGGAGCCCTTAAAGAACAAAAATGATTCCGCAATAACTTTGAGGCCGAGAAAAATACGTAAATTATGAAATTAATAAAAAATAAGTAATATAAACCATTTTTAGTCAGGCAATAACTCAAAATAATGTAATAATAAAAGCAGAAATTACTCCAATGAAATATTGAAACAAATGTACAAATATCTATAAATTTAATTAATAATCAGTAGTAAAAACCGTTTTAGTCAGGCAATAGCTCAAGTAATATTTAAAGAATGTCCTATATAAAAATTGAAATTACTCCTATGCAAAATTGAAACAGAAAAATTAAAATATGAGTAATATAAGTTTAGTTAATGACAATTAGAAGTGATTTCAAATAATCATTGAGCAGAAAAAGAGAATGTGTATAAAATAAGCAGTATAGCCAATTTTTGGTCAGACATTCAGTAGTATAAATGGGAGTTTGTCAGACCGCAAAGGGAGCCTTTAAAGAACAAGAAATATTCCACAATAACTTTGAAGCTGACAAAAATCTGTAAAATATAATTAAAATATAAAATTTATTAAAAATAAGTAGTATGAGTCATTTTTTGTCAGGCAATAACTCAAGTAATAATTAAATAATGTTCTATTTAAAAGCAGAAATTACTCCAATGAAATATTGAAACAGAAGTACAAATATCTATAAATTTAATTAATAATCAGTAGTATAAACCGTCTTTAGTCAGGCAATAACACAAGTAATATGTAAAGAATGTCCTGTACAAAAACAGAAATAACTCCTATGCAAAATTGAAACAGAAATACTAAAATATCAGTAATATAAGTTTAGTTAATGACAATTAGAAGTGATTTCAAAATAACAATTGGGACAGGAAAAGAGAATGTGCATAAAGTAAATAGTATAACCAATTTTTGGTCAGACATTCAGTAGTATAAGTGGATTTTTGTCAGACCCTAAAGGAAGCCTTTAAAGATCAAGAAATATTCCACAATAACTTTGAAGCCGAGAAAAATCTTTTAAAATATAATTAAAATATAAAATTAATTAAAAATAAGTAGTATCAACCATTTTCAGTCAAGCAATAACTCAAGTAATAATTAAATAATCTCCTATATAAAAGCAGAAGTTACTCCAATGCAATATTGAATCAAAATTAGACGAATAATTAAAAATTAATAAAAAATAAGTAGTATTAACCATTTTTCGTCAGGCAACAAGTAATAATTAAATAGCAAGTTATAATTAAACAACAAGTAATAAATAACACGAAATAATTGAATGTTAATCTATATAAAAGTAGAAATTACTCCAATGCAATATTAAAACAAAAATAAAAGTATAAAATTAATTTAAAATCAGTAGTATAAACCGTTTTTAGTCAGAGAAAAAGTAATAATTAAATAACCAGTAATAATTAAACAACAAGTGATAATTAAATATTGTCTTACATAAAAGCAGAAATTAACCCAATGAAATATTGAAACAAAAATACAAATAAATATAAAATTAATGAAAACCCAGTAGTATAAACCGTTTTTAGACAGACAACAGGTCAGATAGTAATGAAATAATGTCATGTATAAAAAGAAAAATAAATCTAATGCAATATTGGAACAGAAATATAAATAAATAAGTAGTAATTGAAAATTAGTAGTATAGCCTGTTTGTAGTCAGGTAATAACTCAAGTAATAATTAAATACTGTCCTACATAAAAACAGAAATTACTCCTATGAAATATTGAAACAGAAAAACTAAAATATCTAATCAGTAGTATATCCCAATTTCTGTCAGACAACTCTTCTGAAGAAGGTAATTTATTAAAACAATAATTTACAAAAAAAGAGAGACTTTGCATTGACCAGAAATTACTCTAAAATTATAAGGACACAGAAAAAAATTATAAAACATGAATCGAAGGAATCAGTGATACATGCACTTTTTGGTCAGACGATTCTTTATATAGAAAAGTTTAGTTCATGACAATTAGAAGAAGTAATTTCAAAATAATAATTGGGTCAGGAAAAGAGAATCTACAAAATAAGTAGTATAGCCAATTTTTTTCCACACGGGGAAAAAAATTCGATAAGGCATGAAATTTATTTTCTCCGTGCAAATATTCAGTAGTATAAATGGAGTTTTGTCAGACAATCTTACATTCTGCAGTTTATGTAGGGCAACTGACTTACAGGGTTTATGGAAGCTGTCTCCACGAACGTTGTTATTGGACTTGGTCCCTAAAGTCAGGAAACTTCGATAAGTAGATTACCAAAAAACAGAATCTAATAAGGAATCGTTAAAGTGATGTTCATCCAGGAAGAGCTCCCTGGAAACGAGCCAAAGACCAATTACGATTTGTCTCATTCATCTTGCCGGACTCGAAGATCCAATGAAGCAATTGAGAGTCTGACAATGACTTGTTAATTTTATTTCTATTAAAGAACCTTAACGAAAATATATTTATTTTATATCCAATTAATTGAAACCAATCAATTTTAATTCAAGTTCTTAAATTAACTAATTATCAGAAATTGCAGCAAACAAAATCTTATCTTTAGATTATTTTTATTCTTTCATGTCCTCCTTTTTATCAGCTTTAAATTGAAATGCGCAAAATGTTACAATTTCCTTCGTGATTTTTGTCTCGTATACTAGGAGTCGATAAATCGCGGCTTTACTCTCCTAGTTTCTTTTACTGACATCGATCCACGTTTTTTTTAAGAGCTTATACCCATCAGTGACTTGGGATAGACATTTTCATTTCATAATTACTTATACTTAAACTTATGGCGTAATAATAAGAAAATTGTGAAATTCAGTTGTTCAAAATGAAGATATTAAAATCTCGAATACTACGTGACTTTCATTAGTTTCCAGGAAACTAGGTTTAAAAATTTTATTACTTTTAATTAAAATCTGGGGAGCTGAGTCAATGAAACTTTTTAATCATTGAAATATGTCGAATTTTGCAAGATATTTTCCTGCTGCTATGGACCATTTTTAACTAAAATGCAGTTGGTGATAATATAAAACATTTTTTGAAGCTCTTTAATAAAGGAAATACGGTGGATATGAAATTTTTTCTCATTATTTGAACAGGACTTCTTTGAGTCACTTTGAAATCCCAATCCGCTTTCGTTTTATCATCTCCGACTTTGAAAGACTGTTAGGGCTCCTCTGTTTGCAGAGAGCTTATTATTCTAAAATATTACGAAGAAAAGGGAATTACGAAAGAAACAGTCGCATCGATCGAGGCAACGGTAAGACGAGTTCGTATCTCTTGAGCAATGAGCATGTCTAGAAACTTACTGTAAATTTAACAAACGCATTTCATTAAAGCTAACCTACTGGGAGCCAGAAAGCTCCTGTACCACCTTGCAGCTATAGCAATATTATACTAGTTCTCTTACCAGACGCATCATAAACAGGATTCACGGCTAATGTACAGAGAAGGAAGAGCCTTAAGCGGTCTAGTTAGTAATTATTGCTGGCTGCATCATTTACGAAACACTTAAACCTAACTTGTTTTCCTTTTACAAATACGACTTATAGAGATTAAGAACTCAGATAACTCAAGAAACTGACAATAAAAATAAAGGCAATAAGGAAAAAAATAACAGCCTTCACAGCGCAAAATTCTCTCAAAAAAGGGGAAATAGAGCGATGTCTGCAGGGGAAAAATAGGGGAGAGGGACTAGAGAAAAAAAGGAAAGAAATTATATTAAATGCACCTTTACGTTTTCCCGTGATACAAAAAGAAGCAATACATGTATCAGAAATTTGAAATAACAATTCATTCATTTCTACATTAATTGTTTCATTCACTCCACCTGTTTAATAAAAATTGAAAAAAATGTTATAAGAATTATTGTATACGAGTATATGTATGTATTTATATGTATATATATATGTATATATATTAAGGTGGTTCATATTTGGGTGATGTCCTCAAATCTTCGATGACCACTCGGAAAATTGACCAAGGTATAAAAAAAAAAATTTCGTCAAAACTTGAAGGAAATCGAACAATATTAACACGCGCCTCTAGGCGACTGAAATTTTAAATGAGAAATACATGTAATTTTTTCAGAAAATCACTCAGACTTTTTTCAGGACTGAAATTTTAAACAAGAAATACATGTAATTTTTTCTGAAAATCACGCAAACTTTTTTCACGCTCATAATAATTTATTAGAAATTTTCAAACTTTGTAAGTCCGATGAATACGCCAATGGGTTACTCCATGAGTGACCATCTGAAAACGATTGCGGTCATATTTCAGAAAAATGTTTTAATTGGTCTATAATTATTTCTTATATTTCTAGATTCGATTCGTGTATTTTAAGTATAACAAATTACTCTTCATTAAGCCAGAAAAAATTTTTGAAAACATGTGGACGTGTGAAAAATGGCGATAGTACGTTATTTTTAAAATGAATTAAACACTAAAGTTACTTATTTAAAATTAGGCCAAGAAAAACAGTGCTAATAGGGATGACTTAAATTTATTATCTGTAATGCTACTTTGGAGTAATAGTTGAAATAGGAAAGGAAAAATATGTTTAAAGTGACCTATCAAAATGTGTTATTTTCGTAAAGTTTGATAATTTATTATATGCAAAATACACTACCGAAAATTTTAAAACTTGTTTCAAAACAAAGATTAATACCAACATTTTGCACAGTATTCAGTAAAATTGCTTATCAAAATTTATTCCTCCAGATTTTTGTCTTCGAAAACCTGAAAATTAGCAAAAAACACCACTTTGAAACCCGCGTATTTCCGAATATATATTTTTAAGAAAATTTTTATCTGTGCGAATAAATTATTTACACTAACATCTATCACGCACAAAAACTTCGCGGATGTACTTTGCTTGGTTTTCTTTTAAATCGCGTTTATAATTTTGTCTCGACCGACCGATTTTGACAAACTTAACCAAAGTAGGTTTCCTTCAGTTTGCTTTACCTACTTTGGTTAAGTCTGTCAAAATCGGTTGGTCGAGACAAAATTCTAAACGCGATTTAAAATTTCCGAAATACTAAATATACAGAAATACCAGGGGTTAAAAGTGGTGTTTTTTGCTAATTTTCAGGTTTTCGAAGACGCAAATCTAGAGGAATAAATTTTGATAAGCAATTTCACTGAATACCGTGCAATAGGTTGGTATTAATGTTTGTTTTAACCCGTAGCCGTCTTGCCTTTTCTGGCATATTTTTTAACTTTAATATAGTGAAATACAATTGTCAGAATCTCAGGAATACGTTTACCTATTAAATGCACCCGTATTTTCTTCTAATTTCCAAGGCCTTCCCTCTTCCCAAACTTTATTCCCCTTTACAGGAGCCTAGGTTGAATAGATGCCACTAGGTCCCTGTGGACTCACGCAGACGCTACGGGTTAAAACAAGTTTTACAATTTTCGGTAGTGTATTTTGCTTGTAATAAATTATCAATTTTTACGAAAATAACACATTTTGTCAGGTCATAACAATAACAATAACATAACAATAACACATTTTTTCTCTCCTATATCAACTATAACTCCAAAATACACTGCTCTTCCGATTTAAGTCCGGTTTCGGGGATGGCCTGAATGGTCTTGGACTTAAATCGGAAGTCTCTAAACGTAAGCAAGTCAGGACCATATGAACTATTCCTGTTTGATTTTTGTCACAAGTAAAAAATATTTTTTAAATATAAGTTTAATTTAACGTTTACTATAATTTTAACTTTTATTTAGTTATTATTTATGAATTATTATATATAATGCATAACTAAAACACTGAAAACGAACTGATGCGAACCGACGGGATTATCCGCTTAGATTACTGCGCCACTACTGCGCACTTTGTTGCTAGGTCCCTAAAATGGCAGAGCAGTGTAGCATTATAAATAATAAATTTAAATCATCCCTAATCGTACTGTTTTTCTCTACTTAATTTTAAATAAATAACTTTAGTGATTAATTCATTTTAAAAATGACGTTCTATTGCCATGTTTCACACGTCCACATGTATTCAACATTTTTTCTGCTCTAATGAAAAATAATTTATCATACTTAAAATAAACAAATCGAATCTAGAAATATAAAAAGTAATTATAGACCAATTGAAAAAGTTTTCTAAAATATGACCGCAATCGTTTTCAAGTGATCATTCATGGAGTGACCCCTCTATCGCATGATGTTTCCATTTTCCTGTAAGCTTGCAAGTAGAGAAAAAATTTTCAAACAAATTGGTAAAAATTAGAGTTTAAACCTATTATGATTTACTACAACAACGCAAAGTTTGAGAGTTTTAAATAAGTTATTATGAGTGTGAAAAAACTTTAAGTGTTTTCAGAAAAAATTACATGTATTTCCCGTTTAAAATTTCAGTCAAATTTTGAGAAAAATTTGTTTTTATACCTTGATCAATTTTCCGGGTGATCATCAAAGATTTGAGGACATCGCTTAAAACAGAACCACCCTAATATATATATATATATATGTGTGTGTGTGTGTATGTGTGTGTGTGGAAATTCATTTTTTTCACAGTAAATGTCTTATTAATAGCATAATTACTTTAAGTGAGTTATTGTGTACCTAGTTGTTATATAAAACCGAAAAAAGACTAGGAATTTTTGGAGACCAGAAAAGTCCGGAGATAGTAATGAATTGTTTTCAATTTTTAGTAAAAAAACGTATAAAATTAAGTTATTACACAAGTTCGAAGGAGTTTGATTTAAAACTCTTTAAATTTTAAGCACTTCGAATTTCCAATTGTTTAATTTTAAAAGAACATCCTGAAGTTTTTAATTATTCCGTTTTAAATGCCTCATTCAGAAAGGGTTTAATTTTTAAGAGTAAATTCCAAATTATACAATTTCGAACGTTTGAATTAATAATTTTATTTGTCTAATTTTGAATCATTCAATGACAAATTAAAAAATATACAGTTTCCAATTCTTATTTCAACATTTTAAGTCTGTCGCTTTCTTTAAAATTACTTTTGATCATTTTTTCAAACTAAAATCAGTTTTTACAATTTTTTAAAGAATTTTTTCATTTTTTAAAATATTTAAATCCGTTTATTTGTAATTTTGCATATTTATTGCAAGTACACGTATTGTCGCATTTTTATATTTTAAATTCAAAGCTTAGAATTGATACTTTAGAAATTATAAACAATTAAAAATTAAAAGTCCACAAGTATAGAATTTCAAATTGAAAACAATCACAAAAATCGAATCAAGGTAGAATCATTCAGAAGGTAGAGAATTTAAATTTTGAAGATTCTGAAATTAAAAAATGTTTAATTCAAAGCGTTTAAAGTTTAAAAAATTAAAGTTGAAATATATTTTTAAACCTTTCTTATTTCAAATTAAAATGTTCAAAATTCAATAATGTCGAATCAAAAGCATTTAAAAATAAACAGTTTTGAATGAAAAGCGCTCGAAACAGAATTATAATGTCGCTGAACTTTTCAATTTTGAAGACATCTAATTTGACATTTTTGACATTCTAACATTTTAATTCTTGATTTTGAATCTGTCGAACTTTGATAGCATTAAAATTGCAATTGTTTAATTATATTTAAAAATTAAATTTTAAACTTTAAACTTTAAAGATTCAGAAACCCATGTATTTTAAATATACTAGTTGTACGGAAAATTTCATAACAATATCCTCGGCCTTGAATATTATACATTATATTCTATTTTTATATTGTGCAATTCTAAGCATTTAAAATCAAGATTGTTTAGTCTTCAACGCTCGGAGTTTGAAATTTATTAAATTTACATCAAATTAAAAAATGTTCAGTTTTCTTGATAGTGAGATTTTTTAAGTATAACGGTCTAAAAATAAAAACTCTTTACTTTTTTTTATCTACGATTTTAAAAGTGTTTTAATTTAAATGCTTCTAATTTTTAAATTTAGGTGTCGTCATTTTTCATTGAAATTATCAAATCCTAACACTTCCAAATTTGAAATTGTTCATATTGTTTTTCTTATTTGTTGCATTTTGAAGGCAACTTAAAATATTCAAATCTTAAAATATATGCTTTAAAACATCTGAAAATATTTATTTGAATCTTATTGGGCTTTATTAATTCAATCCGCAATTTAAATATGACAACAAGAAAAAAGGTGGAAAAAGGGAAAGTTTCTTGAAAAAAGAAGGAAAAAGAAGAAATCTTTAAACAAAAGGGAAAAAATAAGAGAATGAAATGAAATACTGTGAAGGCTAGAATAAAGAAAAATTAAAAATAAATAGAAAGTCAAGTTTACAGCAGTTAAATTAATATTGGAGATGGCTTTAAATAATTTACAATAAATCTGGAAAATCCTATCAAATCATGAATTTTGTAAATGCTTCTCATAAGGAAATTTATGTTTAACCAGAGTCAATTCAATTTTACCTGGTTTTAAATTCCGGTGAGTAAAGCACCGTCGTGGTAATAAATTCATAGTGATTTATTTAATGTCTCCGGGTACTTTCTTTTCAACGTAAGTCACCTCAGTATAGACATTGCAGCACTTTAATAAGAAGTTATAAGGAGAGGACGTCCAAAAGGTAGACTAATGAGCAAGAGAAAAAATTAGGTGCCCGTGGGGCGTTGTGATTAGAAATGCAAACAGGCTTTAAGTTACTATTAAGCTTCTTATAAAATTTAAGATTGTTTAATGAAGATATTATTTATAACCTAAAATTAATTAAGAAAACAAATACTGAGTACTCTTTTTAAATAAAAAATAATTATGAAAATAAAAGCAATTTTATTTTTCAAATCAATAATTTTTAAGTTTTAAGTCAAATTATTAAATAATTGTCATATTGGGAGATGATAATCAATAATTGGTTTCATACTAAATCGATTTGATTCTGGGAGTAGTTCGTTTTCTCCTTCCTCTCATTACCAGCGAGCAAATAATCGATACCTACGTCCTTGTTAGCATCCAATGAATCCGGCTGAACATTGTCATATCGCAGCAACTTACGATTAAGGGTTGCTTCCAAGACATCCCAAGATGGAAGTTTATCAGTATCTCGGTAGACTTGCTCATTTATTGAGCATCTGCTATCTACAGTGTTCCATTTTGGTGAATCCTCTCTGCTTATCATTTCTTCTGATTTGCTCTTCTCGAAACTCCCTGATATACTCACACTGTCCCACATTGGTGAGGTTCCTATAAATAAAACAAAATAAATTAAAATAAAATGAAATAAAAGAACAAGATAATAAAAACACAAATGTATAGAATCTTAAGTTTAATATTATAATTACTAGCAACTTTATACGCGCACTGAAGTGCGTGTGAAACATTGCATTAGCAACTGTTAAAAGTTAGTCAAAGAAAATACTAAAATATATTTTAAGTGTATACAAAAAAAATACTATAAGTATATGCACGTATTAAGAATTTTTAATACACTTCATTATACAATTTTCAATTCAGAGGAAACGTATTTAAATATTATTTAAAAATTATTTTTGTCAAATTTTGAGCATAGAATTTGAGTATGAAATATACCTATATATTTACAATTTTATGTCTATAATTCTACGTAAGTATATTAAAACAATCAAGATTTTAATATAGTTTTCTTTTTTAAAAAACATCTAATTTCTTCAATTAACATTCCATTGCCTTATATTTTATGAAAAAGTCAATATTTATAGTGTATATGCTAAATGTGCTAGTCTATATACTATATGCTTAATTCCTGTAAATATAAAATAAGTGAGGGTCAATTGTTGAATAGTTAGATTGAAAAATTATTAATGAGCAAATAAATAGTACTTTATGGTTGCTTTTTAAAATAATTATTCATTCCATTCTAAAAGGGCGTAATTTTTAGATCTAATAATAGTGAAATTCATACATTTGTGGTAATAATATGTATTTATACATACTCACTAAATTTGTAATAGTCACTTTTAACTAATGAAACTGTGTCGATTTGTTCACCAAATGATTTAATAACCATTTTTACTAATTTTCAGTCTAACAGTGAAATACTGCTAATTCACTTCAGTCACATTACTGAGTTTGACTTCAGTAATAAATTTTTCTACTAAATTAATTGTTAGTGCGAATTAATCATTACTGTATAAAAGTTGGTAAAAATGGTTAATGAATCATGTGATGAGCAAATCGGCAGTATTCACATTTCATTATTATTAGATCTCTAAATTACGCCCTTCTAATAAATAATTATGAATAATTATTATAAAAAGCAACCGTGAATTTATATTATTTATTTACTCATTAGTAATTTTTCGTTATAAATATTTAACAATAATTGTCACTTACTTATTTTATATATACAGAAATTGAACATCAAGTTGACTATAAGTATTACCTTTTTCATAAAATAATAGGCAATGGAATGTAAATTGAAGAAATTAGAAGGTGCTCTTTAAAAACGAAAACTATATCAAAATTCTACTCAAATTGTATGCTCAAAATTTTACAAAAATAATTATTCTTCAATAATATTTGAAGGGTGGTACGCCATAAGGGATTAACCAACATTTGGTGACTTTTCAGGAGAGACAAAAAACGTTCCGTTCTAATTTTGAGCTTAAAAAAAAAGCAAACATCCTCTCTCGAGATACATCAATACTGAATTGAAGCGTCAAAAGTTTCATTGGAAAATGTTATTAGGTTCTGAGAAAATGGAGGGAAAGTATATTTTTTTTGCTCGGGGCGCACATTTTCTCAAATTTGTCCAGTGATTAGGAATACAATTCAAGTTCAGAAAAAAAACACAAATTTGGTTTCTAGTTATTGAGTTGTTGAATCAACACAAAAAAGTTTAATTGGAAAATGTCGTTAAGTTCCGAGAAAATGGATGGGGAATTTTTCTTTTCGTTCCAGACGCGCGTTTTTTCAAGTTTGGACGCTGATTAAAAATCAAATTTTCAATTTAAAAAGAAAACAAAAACTTGCTACCGAGGTTGTATAGTACCGAATTGAGGCATGAAAAGTTTGATTGAAAAATGTCATTAAGTTCTGAAAAAATAGAGGGGAAATTTTTTTTGGTCCAGGCGCATATTTTCACAATTTTAGGCCACGATGTATAACATCTTATTTTCAATTCAAAGACGCACAAATGAAGTATATTTAGAGCTATAGAGTTGCAAAAGTTTAAAAAATGTTGCAAAGACTTGAAAAAACTTGAGAAAGAATGTTTTAAAAAATTGAAAAGTGCAAAAAAAATTAAAAAGTTGCAAAAAAATTTGAAAAATGAAATTATAAAAAAATCCTTTGGTGAGAATGTGTATTTAAATTATTCAGAATTTTCTACCTAATAATCTCATTTTAGAAAAAATGTGGGTTTTAATCTCTTATGGCGTTCCACCCTTCGTTTCAATATGTTTCCTATGGATTGAAAATTGTATAATGACACGTATTAAAAATTCTATACACATTTAAAATATGTATTTGAGTTAATTGTTAATGTTCTTAATTAAACGGTATTATTGAATTAAAAACGTTGAAAATTAATTAATTAATTTTGAATTATGATTTAATAATAATTAAAGAAATTAAATTGTTAAAAATTAAATCATTTTCAACTGAAAACTCTCAAAATTGTTTGAATTACATTTTAAATCTTCAAAAATTGTACATCAAATTAATAGTATTATTATTATCTGTATATTATTTATACATAATATACAAATTACTGACTATCAGCATTTGCAAAATTTTCTAATTATAAAAATAAATAGATATGCACCAATTTAATTTTAAAATTAGGTGAAAAAATTAAAATTATTATTGAAAACAATTGAAAAACGTCATCACAACAATTAGCAATAGTAAAGCAACTTCACACTGCGAACGGTAATCTATCAAGATTATTATTATTATTATATATAAAAACCAATCTCAAAATATAAAATAATAAAAAAATTAAAGCATCTCTGCGAACCAACTTCATGCTGCAAACAGAAAGCTGCGAACACTTGTAGATTATTATTAGTAATAATAATAATAATAAATTATTAAGCTATTAGTATTTATAATAAAGTACAAACAAAACAGCACGGAATAGAATATAGTCGAAAATAAAATAAGAAATACCTCGAACTGTGTCCCAAATTCTAGAATGTCCTTTCTTAGACCTGCATCGACTGATCGATCGAGCCGAAGACTTCCAGGACCCAATTGAAGACGAATCCCAAACAGGAAGTTGGCTCCTTGTTCGCAAACCACGTGTCAAGGTGTCATGCATTTCCAACATTTCTCGATGAAGTTGTCGCTGATGTTCAGCTATAATGCATCGCTGACGTGTACTCGGCGAATACTGCCGAGGTGAATCGCATATATTCGATTCAGACCTGTAGGCGAAAATTTCAAACTCGAAATCAATTTCAGCTGATAAAAAAGCAAAAGGAAAAAATATTCCAGGGCCATTAAAACATTGCACTATTTTTCTCTTAATAGAAAAGTCACATTCATGTGCAGCAAAGGAAAATATATTGTTTATAAAAGAAAAACAGCATCAGCTAAAAAAATTAGTGATCATTCTCAACCAGTGTTTAAATTGAAGATTTTCATTATAAGATTTTTCTACAGTGAAGCAATAGTGCTAGAACTTCATGATAAATTGAAGCAAGGATATAATTTAATCAGAGATATAATTTTGTTTTCGCTTATCTATAGTAGGGTTTCCATTTAAGTTCTACTTTTTTTTTTCAAAGATCTTTCCTCCTAAAATTAAACATTTTAACAAAATAATGAACCCCTATTTTTTGTCTTTTTTTAAATAATGTTTTTGTATCTCCGCAAGGAACTTAAATTTATAAATACGATAAAACATTTTTTTTTAATGAAAAAATAAGCTGTAATTTTTTTGGTTTAAGGAAAACTATTAAACGGTAAGACCTGAGAAATATTTTTAAGTGGCGCTTATGGGGTATCAAAATAAGAAAAAATAACATCCTATTTTTTGTTTGTTATATTTTAGAGGTTGCTCAAGGCGCATGAAGAAAATAAAACGACTTTTTCCCCATTTTTTCGAAAATTGTTGGTTTTAGCGAAAAAATATACCCGAAAAAAGATGTTTCTTTTTTTCAGGGAACATTTTTTGTTTATATCTTTTTTGTTTCAGATCCGTTTTAGAGGCAGTAGATCACTTAAGCGCGAGAAAAAGGCTTTTTACAATTTTTCTCTGAAATTTTTTATGAAGGTGTGAAAATAAATTACATGGAAGGTGAATATACTTAAAAATGAACAAATTTTGTTTCAAATATTATATCCTAAAACTATTCACTTAGTCAAATCAAAAGTTTTATAGTTTCTTTTAAGAAATATGTATAATTTTATTCATTTAGAACTTTTTTGATATCAATATTAATTATTATAAACTCCTTTTAGCTAGTGAATTATCATTGTTTTTGAATATTGAATGGAGAAGGTAAAACACATTGTTGATATCGAAATAAGATTAATCTGATTTTTGGATCATTACATTTTTGGCAATGTTGTTCGACGACTTGTAGTAAGTACTGTTTTGAATTTCACGCTTGCATGAAAAGTCACTGGAATTATATTGTGCTCTTCTTTTTTTATGTAAAAAATGTTAAATTCATGGAGTTAAAAATCATAGCCCGGATTATCACTTCTCCGTTCTGCGGTTCGTGAACTTTTACAGTGTTATTGTTATTCAACTTAAGCCTTTTGAATCAAGCGGACCAGAAACTGTACTACAAGTACTAGTCGTCGAACAACACCACCAAAAATTTAATGATTCAAAAAAAGTCCACTATTGTTAAGGGATTTAAAATCAGATTAAACTTATTTCGATATCAAAAATGTAATAAAAACATAAAAACAATGATAATTTACTAGCTAAAAAGAGTTTATAATAAATAATGTTTCTATCAAAAAAGTTCTAAATGAATAAAATAATACGTATTTCTTAAAAGAAACTATAAAACTATTGATTTTACTAAATGAATAGTTCGAACATATAATATTTGAAACAAAAGTTGTTCATTTTAAGTATATTTACCTTCCATGTAATTTATTTTCACACTTTCATCAAAAATTTCAGATAAAAATGGTAAAAAAGCCTTTTTTCCAGTGATTTGCCGCCTCCAAAATGGTTTTGAGACAAAAAATTTTCGCTAAAAAAACAAACATCTTTTTTCGCGTATATTTTTTCGGCTAAAATCAATAGTTTTAGAGAAAATGGGAAAAAGTCGTTTTTTCACTTCATGCGCCTTGAGTGACCTCTAAAATATGTTTTTTGTCAAAAACAAAAAATGGGATGTTGTTTTTTTCTTATAAGGAAAAATCTTAGGGAATAAGACTTTGACTCTTCAAAATTTAGATTATTTTGGTACCCTAAAAGAGTCACTTAAAAATATTCTCAGGTCTTACTGTCGAATAGTTTTCCTTAAACCAAAAAAATTACCGCCTATTTTTTCATTTTAAGAAAAAAATTTTTCACCGTATTTATCTTTAAGTTCCTCGCGGAGGTACAAAATAATGACTTTAAAAAAATAAGGGTTCATTATTTTGTTCAAATGTTTAATTTTAGGAGGTAAGACCTTTTATTAAAAAAAGTAGAATTTAAATGGGCACCCTAATCTACAGAAATATCTTTTATTGTTTTCATCTTCTTATATTTTCTCTACTCACAACAAGAGTAAATTGTGAGAAGCGATAGGGAATTTCAGCTGGGTCGACAGTTATACAATATATAGAAGTCAATTTTGATCTCTTCCATCGTGGCAGTGAACCATCGTCTCTTTTCATCTTACTCTACGTCCCTAACGACCAACTTGGATTTCAGCTAATACTATGAACGATGTGAGAGATGATACCACAAATCTGGCCAAACTTGTAAGGTTGTAATTGAAATTGGGTAAACCAATTCGGCTTATGCCTACACATCGTTAATGTAATTTGCCTTTGGACCAATCTATCTAAATACCGAATTGTGCTCCCATAAATAACATGGAAATCTATTGATTTCGCCATATACATTCAAGGCGGTCCACTTGATATCGGATCATTAATTTCCCTTCAGAAAATTATTCAATCAATTTGTCAAAATACATTTTCTAGTTGTTTATTTCCTTTTTATTCTCTTCTGCCATTTCCTATTACTTTATAATGAAAAAAAGAAACTGGTTTGTGTTGTTGACATATTTTCTGTTATTCGTCTATTTCTTTGAATATGTTAGTAGCATTAAAATTTATTTTTTATTTATCTCTTGATGAAAGAGGGTAAAAAATTGATGGAAAAGTCGAAGGAGATTAAAGCTTTTGAAAATAATGTGCCATAACCAGTGTAATATAACTATGAACGATCAACTGCAACTGCACTTTCATCGAAATTACGAAATTGCTTTTCACCGCACGGTTTCTCTGCGGATTGAGGTTTGACAGCTCGTAAAACGAGATGAGTGGAGTTGATTTGTTCACAATGCAATCTTTCAAGAACTCAAAAATAATGTTTACAATGGATTCATCTCCAGATTTTATATTGCTTTCAATTGTTAATAAAAAAACTTACTAAGCTCAAAATACAATATATTTTTTCCCGTGAATATAAAGTAAATATAAAAGATGGTTTTAAATATTATAATTACAACACAGTAAAACGCCGATCCTCAAATCTACACCACTTTGGTGTTATTTTTAGGTGCAACAAATTTGAGAACATCGATCTCATTTGTTCCTAGGAAGTTTCGAAAGAAACACAACTACATTCATGTTACAGGTGGGAAGATGAAATTTGTCGAATTCCCATTTTGAGAATTTGAGAATCTTGACAAATAAGGTGCAACAAAATTAACACCCGCATTTTTCAGTGAATTTAAATGTCAGTAGTATTTTATATTTAAAATTAAATAAACACCTCTATGTTTCTGAGAGAATAGAGATTTATATAATAAGAAAAGGAAATAAGAAAATAAAAACCTGGGAGTGTAGGTTTCCTTGGGTGAATTAGATGTTGATGTATCTGGACAGCTGGCTCTTCTTAAACAACGAGATGTTTCCCTAGCTACCCTCTGGACCATATCAAGCATGGCCACTTTTTCATCCTGTGGCAGGACCTGAGCTGCTTCTTGTAGAATCTGAAATAAAATAATTTTTTAAATTATTTTGTTCTATTAAAACTAAATTATTTTCTCTGAGAAACCCTTCCCTTACTCAAGGATAACAGAAATTCTTATATGAAATCTAAAAAATCTAAAAAGCTAAAAATAAAAAAAAAATGAAAGTGGAAAATTCAATTATCAAAAATTTAAAAAAAAGAGAAATATCAACTTTTCCATCAAATATTTGTCCCGATTGATTAGCTTTTTAACGAAGTAAAAATCAACATTGTTTTTCCAAAGCTATTTTTGCAACAGGAAAAGCAAATTATCGAAATTGGTTGACTGAAAGCAATGAATTCTCTAGAGAAATGTTGAATTCGGTATATCCGAAAAATTTTCTCCAGCGAGAATACAAGAAACGCTAATATTTATTTATGACCTTATCAATTCATATCTCTAACTGTAATTTTAAATTTTATAACATAAACGGCAATCAAAATGGGATTAATATACAAATATTTAATACTAATATTTAATTAGTTATATTTAGTTATGATTAGTTAATATTTATCTTTGAAAATTTGGTTAGTTATATTTTGTAGTAATGAGAAACGAAGAGTTGAACTCACCATCATTAAAAATCTAATGATAAATCTCATAAAATCTCTCAGAAAGGAATTGTTTACAGAACAAAACCTCCCTGATTTTACAAGAGTCTGTTCAACATAAATAATTATGGTTCCATCTTAATTATCCATTATAAAATGCATTCTTGAGCACAAAAAAATTTCTCCAAGTCGGACTCATCTTGTCGACGCTTTCACAATTTTTCTCCAACGAGTTTCAAAGCACTTTTTTTTACATCTCGGGTATTTTTATTCTTCTAACATTTTTTTTCTCTAACATTTTCTTTTTTCTGCCCTACATTGTCTTGATTTCATTAGAATAAAGTAACTTCAATGCAATATGAAATTGTAAAATTGTAAAATCAATTGCAATTGTAAAAAATCATTTTGCATAAAAATTCTTTTTCTCGGCGTTATTCTCCTTGATTAATTGTACTATTTTTATTTCTTATGAATTACGAATCAATTTCTAATTTAGAACCAGACCTAATATTAAAGTAAATATAACACTTTTTCTATTGTTTACATTTATTTTATCTTAGTATCGTAAACCTAATTTTTTCTGGAAAATAAATTTAAATTTTATATTATTTCTATTTCTTCATTTTCTTTGGAAGCCTCACGAATTTTATTTTAAGCTGCTTATACACAAACGTGGGTTGGAAGAACCCTCTCTGGTTATTTCGAAGCATAATGTGTATGATAGATTAAAGAAGAGGTCTTCGAATCTTTCGACTTTCAAAATCGATACATTTCCAATTCCTCCTTCCATCTGTCATGTATATTTTATTACATGAAAACGTATATTGTATTACCTTTTTTCTACATACTATACTGTTTATTAATTTTCAATATCTATAGATTAAAATTCTGATTTGCTGTCAGTTCTCAACTATAAAATCTGCTGTAAAAGTGGAATAAAAGTTCTTCCTGAAAGAATGATCGACCATATTAAATTTTTTCCTCGGTGGTATGAAAAAAGATACCAGTTTCAACAGAAGGTTTCTCGTAATAGTATGAACTTTGATTTGAAATGTCCAAGAATAATATAAGTGTTTCTATAATAAATAATATTATTAACAAATTAGAATTACTCTTCAACAATGATTTCTTAAATCAAATGCAATTTAACATAAACAAATTACATTTTATATAAATGAAGCAATTTTGATTTTGAAATTGTAAAGTTTAAACAAAATGTTGGCAATTCAGAATTGGAAGTAATACAAAAAAGTATGATTGCAATAAAAAATGAAATTATGAAAAAGATGCAATAATACTATGTAGTAATTTTATGTTCTTCATATATAATTTACTTTATGTGTCAGAGTTTATATTGTATACGCAAAGTAAATATTATTCCAAGTCGGAGTATATCTGAATACATTGGATAATAGATTGTATAGATATACGTATAGGAAAATCTAGAGTAAGGAGATTCTCAATGTGTGCAATGGCTTCTAAGATGAGGATTTACTGGGATTTGCCAAAGGATTTGTGTCTAGCTTGTTACTGTGGTAAGCAGTATGTTCTATAAATTGAAACATGTTTGACAAGTGCATAAATGTATATTGTATCTATTAAATTAATCAATTATATACTATTCTCATAAGAAATTATAATTATTTATTTTTTTAAATACTTTTACTATCCTTTTTAATATGGAAAATAATTAAATCAAAATAGGAGGAAGTTATAAAAATAACTAATAATTTTTAATGGGCAGCGTCACTGTAACTTATTATGTATTTTTATTAATTAATTATTAATTTTATTAATTATTGATAATTATCATTAAACTATAATTATTTTTACTTGCATAATATAAGATATAAAATGATTCTTGCATTTAATAGTAAAATCGATTATGTAAAGCGATTTGTAATTTATTGAGTGCTGATCAAACACTAAAACTGAAATTTGATGCAATTGAAGAAACTTACCCTAAATTTATTCAAAGTCACGAGAGCTGAAATCAATCCTCCTGGACCTCTTTGGCGACCTCGACGACGGTTCATAGAAATGACGCAGGTCAAAGGACTAAAATTTCTCAATTCGACGTGACCTGCAAGATCTATTAATCCAATGTCGATTTCAAGACATTGAAATCGAATTATAAATATTTAATAAAAATCAGGTTTAGTTTTTATTATTAAAAACAGTGTAAACTAGTAAAACCTCACAAAAAGTAAAAACTATTAAAAATTTATTAAACTTATTTACAATAGAGATACTTCAGGATTTCTTATTATTATTAATTTAATTTATAATTTATTAAATAATTAATTTATCACTCTAATACTTTATCACATTATTAAATAAGAATTTTATAAAAAATAAATTTATAAAAATAATTAATAAGTTAATATAAATAATACTCAGTGGGGAATTATATTGATCCTCGATGAAAATAATCGTTTATAATGTTGGATGTTAATTTTGGTTTTAGGGCTAAAACCAAAATTAACATCCAACATTATAAACGATTAATATAAAGAAATTAAATAATTTATTACTTTGCTTCGGTACTTTATGAAGTTTAAATTTTCAAATTTACAAAAAAAACTGATGAGAATCTTGTAAAAATGACAGAATTTTTTTTTTTTTCAAGAAACAAAGCAAAATCTGAAGTCACGATCCAAAGCAAATGGAAATGTTCAGGTTCACGTGATACAACGAAATAAATCTTGATTCAGCCCATTTCCACCTACTAAAAGGATAACCATGGTTCACTGACGTTATTCGGAAATAAAAGAAGGCGAGTGCGAAGATCGTTCTAATTTGTTTTATGAGTTTAGGGCATGTACTTTCTTAGAAATAGTCCTAATTATTTATCTGTAATAATTAAACTTTTTTAAAAAATCATTACATTTCTGCTTATTGATTAAATTTGCCTTTAATCTATTATGAATGAAGGACAATTTACATAAAATCGCCAATTATTTTTAAAGGTACAAAACCTTCACAGACAAAATATTGTCTTAATAATTCTCACTGGCTTTTCTTATTTATCAAGAAAATTACTCGGAAAATTTCTTCATTAAGGTGGTTCTTTGGTGGTTACGTGACCTGGTTTTAATTAATTTGCTAACTTGGAAGTTCATCGCTTACCAGAAGTTCGTTCGTCGTTTAAAATTACTAAGTTGTTAAACTTTTGATCACTATTAAATCAGTATTAATTATTGAATTATAAATTCTTTGTTAGCTTATTTTTGCCCATAATGTATTATTCATTATTATAACAAATTTTCGAAGTTTCATAGTTTATTATTAAAAATTGATTTGTAATTCCATTTTTCGTAAGTATTAATAAATAATCAATAAACTTACCGGCCTTGTCGTTTTCATTAATTGAATTCTTCAACCTGGGAAGAGTATCAGTGACTGTAATCAAATTGATCCTGGCTATAGCAGCTCTCTTTACAGCATTGCTAATATTCCTAGCTTTACTCCAAGTGGAAAATGCACTTGGTCCTTTATTGAATGCAAATTTCAGATTGCACCTAAAAAACAAAGATTCATTTTGAATTTTCTAACCCTTTAACGGTTCAGTTGTTCAAGAAGCTGCAAGAATTAAACTTATGGTGGATCCAAGTTTTGTTTATTTTTATAAGATAGAATTTCCTTGATAAAAATATGATTTATATGAATAATAGTAATCTCAATAAAAACATGGCACATGCAAAAAGTTGGCAAAGTTCAAAAAAATGTCGTACATTACAATTCGTGAGATAAAAAATAGTTTGCCAAGTGAAATATACAACTTTTTTAAAATAAAGAAAAATTATAAAATAAAATCTCCCAATGGGGGGAAAAGAATTAAATTCAATAAATATATTTTTTAAAAATTGTAACTTGGCAGGATCCAATTTCAATAAATATATTAAAAACAAAAAAAACTTTGTACAATTGATTAATAATTTAATGTGAAAAATCCTGCGAATTTAAATTTTTTCAATATATTTATTGAAATTAATTCTTTTTCATAACACCTAAGCTGAAAATTCGACTTTCGATGCCTCTACAGCGCGTCTACGGCTACGGTCGAAACTACTACTTTCGCCTCGCTATACAGGCATCGAGTCGAATTTTCAATTTAGGTGTTATGAAAAATTGTATGCGTAACTTGGGGAGAACCAGAAATCGTTGCCTTTCTTCCCTAGTCACGAAATATACTATTTATTCCATTAGCAGATTTTATTTAAAAATTTTTCTTTATTTCGTATGTCACGAATTGTGATGAACGAAATTTTTTTGAACACTGTCACCTTTTTGCATGTGCCATATTTTTTTTGGGTTTCACAATTTTTTGTATCTTTTAATAACAATTAAACTTGAACATTTTAAAATGGTTTCTGATTCATAGGTTTTTAAAATTGAAAAATTATAATTTGTAATCTTTATTCACTTCGAGAGCCAAATCTATTGAACCGATTTACATGAAAATTAGACAGTATATCCACAACACCATAGTTTTGATTTATTTTTGAGGATTTTTCAATATGTTCTTTATTTGCACAGATATTGATTATTTTGTCAAAATTTTTTTTCACATTTTTTATAAAATCATAAATACCTTTTTAAATAATTAACATATCGAAAAAACATAAAAAATTAATCAAGAATATGATATTTCACATTAGGGCGGAGTGAAAATGCTCAAATTAATCGGATCTTTTTAGCCTAGTGAAAAGAAGTTGTGGTTTGGCATCAGAAGAAAAAGGCAAACAAATTTTTCAAAAAGAAAAAATTTCTTGTGTTCGGACTTTTGACTTGAAAATTCAAAATTTTAAACTTTTTTCAAATTTTTCCCGTGGGAGGGATAATTATGGAAAATTTTTTGTACATGTAGTTTTTGATAATAAATAATAATTTAAAATAAAAAAAATGAATAGAAAAATTTTTCTCTAAGTTAGAACTTTTTGAAAATGTCAAAAAATATTTTTTCGAAAAATTAAAGAAATATATTTATTTTTAAAAAGTTGAAGATGACAAGCAGGAAATCCCTTCAGTTCGAATTAAAGAAGCGTGTCATATTTTTGATTTCATGAAATAAAAATTTTCATATTTTTTTCGCGTTTGAAAATCATCAAATTTTTCAAAATTGCTTTTTTTAAACGTAAAAAAATATGAAAATTTTTTTTATGAAGTTAAAAATATGGAAGTTTCTTTGATTCAAACTGGAGGGATTTTTGGCTCGACATATTCAACTTTTTAAAAATAAATATATTTTTTTAATTTTTCATAAAAAGTCTTTTTTGACATTTTCAAAAAATTCTAACGTGGAGAAAAATTGTTCTTTTCAATTTTAAATTTTATATTATTATTCATAATCAAAAACTACACGAACAAAAAGTTTGCCCTAATTATCTCTCACATAGGAAAAATTTGAAAAATGTCCAAAATTTCGAATTTTCAAGTCAAAAGTCGGAACAGAAGAAATTTTTTTTTGAAAAAATATTTTTGTTTCTTCTTTTTTATGACAAACCACAACTTTTTTCACCAGGCTCAAAATATCCGATCAATTTGAGCATTTTCACTCCGCCCTTTTGCACATATACCATCCAATTTTCATGCAAATCGTTCCGATAGACTAGACTCTAGCTGTGAGCAAATACTCAAAACTCTAATTTTTTAAATAAAATATTAAAAATATCAGAAATTTTTTTGAAGGATTAAAAAGTTAGGTAAATTGTATTTAAAAAATGATGCTATTAATTTATTCTGTAAGTAAGAAGTCTTTTAAAATGGTAAGACTTTCATTCATGGATACAGTAAGAAATTAAAATTTCAAACCTTTTTCACTTTCACAGCCTATTCTGTTTGACCGATTTGCATGAAAATTGGATGGTATATGCGCAATGACATATGCTTAATTCTTTTTTAAGAATTTTCCAATATATTCATTATTTATAGAGATACTGATTGTTTTATGAAAATTTGTTTTTTTATTTTTTATAAAATCTTAAAAATGTCTGTAAATAATGAATATACTGAAAAATTCTTAAAAATGAATCAAGATTATGATGTTGCGCATATACCATCAAATTCTCATGCAAATCGGTCTAATAGATTAGTTTGTAGCAAAGATTTGAAATTTTAATGTTTTGAATAAAATATTTCAAATTTCTGAAATGACTTGACGAATTAAAAATTGCTGTAAAACATATGTAAAAACTAATGCTATTAATTTTTTCTGTATGTTCGAAATTTATGCGCAATGTCATTATCTTGATTCGTTCTTACGGATTTAACAATACATTCATTATTTACAGAAATATTGATTGTTTTTTGAAAATGGGTTTTTTAAATTTCTATAAAATCGTAAATATCTCTGAAAATAATAAAGATGTTAAAAAATCCTTGACAATGGATAAAGAATATGACGTTGCGCATATGCCATCCAATCTTCATGCAAATCGATCAGAAAGAATTGGCAGGGCGCAAAGATTTGAAATGCTCATTTATTACGGTTTCCTTGAGTAAAAGTTTTACAATTTTTAAGCTACGGAATTTTAAATAGGATAAAACTTATTTGTTTAGCACGGTCAGTTGGCGTTTAAATTTTATCAAAATCGGTCAAGCCTTACGGCAGCAATCCAGAGAACGTTGTATGTCCATGAATGTTCAAGATAAGAACTTTCGGTTGCATTTTTTCTTACTTAGCGGCAATTCGCTATCGCGAATCATGATATTTACCTTAAGATTCGATCAGGAGTGATAAAGATTAACTTTAATCCATTGTTGGAACGTTCAATCATCCGTGCAACATCCTCTGACCAGTTCCAGCCCTTGGAAAGGGATTCGACAATTCCATTAGCAGGCGATATCTCTTCTGTAGTCACTAACTTACAGAACATGGCCAGCGAACGCATTTCTGAGTTGTAGATCTCTTGCCTCTTTTTCCAGGACTCAACGTGACAAGCATTTTCGTGAGAAGAGTTGAACAAGTTTCCAAGATAAGGTCGTAAAATCGGTCCTAAAGTTTTTCGGTCCTGCTCCATTCCTTGAAAAGTGGAACTGTACTTGATAAATTTGAAGTCTATCAAATTAAACTTTTTTTATAAATGTATATTACATTAAATATATATGTTGTTAGGATTTAAGATTTAAGATTTTATTTAAGATTAAATTTAAGAAACAGAAATTTAAAAAGGTTATTAAAACACGTTTTTATTAAATAATAAATTAAACTTTAGTACCAAAATACAGCCATTTCAGAAGAGTTTCAGCCATAATCTCATGATTTTCAAGGTCCATGTAAGCAGTTTCTCGATCTCTTTTGACAGCATCAATCAGGATGTCGACAGAACGTTCGAAATAGGCAGAAGCGTTGCTTCTTTTTCGCTCCTTCAGTGATCGATGTCGTACACGTTTCCTTTTTCGGTGATCCATCACCGTGTAAATCTGGTCTCGTGATTGCTTGAGAACCAGAGTCAGGAGATAAACCAAATTGTTTATTGGCTCCAGAGAATGAGACGAGGATACAGGGAAACTTAAAAAGGAAGAGTTGTCGAAAGATCCCTGAAAGTAAATTTCAAAAATATATTGAAACAAATTTATTTTAATTGAAAATGATTTAAAAAATAAAGTTTTCAGATATCAAAAAGCGATTTTATAATGAATTCCTATTTATATACGAATATTACATTCTTTCAAGACTGAAAGCTCTGTGACATTCATTAGTCAGCAGACAGACGATAATGTATTATTTAAATCACTTTTACGGAAACATTTAATTGAACAATTAATTTGACCTAAAGGGTATTTTCTAAAACTTTTTTCGTCATTTCTCTTTATCTATATTTAAATCTGAATACTTTAATAGTATAAATAATACCAACGAATAGAAGAAGAGTTGATACCAACTGATAGAAAATAATTATAACAATAGTAGTTGATGAAAGTGATACTATTTTAAAAAATAATAATCAAAAACGATAAAACCAGTTTCCTGAGATATCATAATTATTATTTATTAATAAAAAACACACCTGTAGGGATGCTTCTTTAGCTCGTAATACTTCTTTTATAACTAGTCCCAGATATTGCAATTGTCTTGAACTATAACCAAAATATCCTCCCATGGTCCCCCTTGGAATAGAGGTCATGACTCTTTGCCATCGAGAAATGAGCTCATTTTCCATAAGATCAGCAGGATTTGGTGCCTCAACAGGCATATTTGTTGAATTTGTATGCAAAAGTGTCAAATATGTTTCTACCAGTTTTGAATCTGACACATAAGAATCTTCGTGATGAAGGATTCCTCCTTAAATAATAAAAAATAAAGCTATATCATAAAAATGCTGTAATTAGAAATTAACAATTATTAAAACTAAAAATTTTTAATTAACATAACTGTATTCTTCAATTACGATGACACAGTTTTAATACCGTTTTCAAAAAGAATATAAGAATTAGCAAAAATTTTTTGAAGGCGGTGTGGTTGTAAGAACCAAGGCATTGACTTAGAAACCAAAAACCTTTCCACGTCGCACAGTGGGAGGAATCGGGAATTTACTGTTCATAATCCACTACAGCCTACAGTTCTTGATCGATTTTGATGTTTTTTTGTTTAAAATTCTCAGGATTAATTCCTTCAAAACAACTTCATGCCTGATTTTTCAATTTCACTCTGTGGAATTTATTATTTAAACAAATAGAACGTCAAAATTGAACATTTTACGAATATTATTTTTTTCTCCGAAGAAAAGACTTGAGTTTTTGATCTATCAAATTTTTTTTTTGATCTATCAAAATTATTGCAGATACACTTCAGGAACATAAATATTCAGTTTAAGATTTAAGCCAATTGTTATAAACAATTTATATTAACAATTATTTTCATACGGTGCTCAACCGCAACAAAAAGCTTTATCTTGATTAAAAATGCCTAAATATCTCGTAGAAGTAGTATTTAGAATGGAAAATAACAATTAAGGTAGATGGTCCAGTAATCGTACCGGTCCCAGGAATCGTGCAATTGGGTTATAACCTAAAGAAATAATTATAAAAGATCTTTAAAAAAGTATTTACTAACCAAAACTAACGAGCTTTAGCATTAT
>JBAGKK010487599.1:0-16183 GCA_037177015.1 Euceroptres primus
GCCGAAACGTCTGATGGAAATATAAATCTTCTTCATCATTTACGGACCCCAAAGCCACAAAACTAAAAATTAGTAAATAAAATAATTTTTTATCCTAAATAAAAGTAATGAAATAACTGAGATTGAAAGAGATAATCTGAGATTTTTCAAAATAAAATTATTTGAGAAGGAAAGTAAAAATCCAAATATTCAAAAAAAAGTAAAAAAAAAATGCATAAAGAAAATTTTGACGGGCCTATGTCCACGAAAACAACAGACGTCACTTAAAAAAGGACATAGGCCCGTCAAAATTTTCTTTACTAATTTTTTTGTATTTTTAATTTTTTTCTCAAATAATTTTATTTTATTTCACAAATCTCAGTGATTTCATTACTTTTATTTACGATAAAAAATAATTTTATTTTAATTGGCAAATGTTAAAGATTTCATGACTTTCATTTGCGATATTTTTATACTTCCTATTTTGATTTTGTGAAGGGTGTTTCAAAGATTGTTCTTGATTTGACGGCATGTTTTTTATTCCCGTTTTTTCAGGAGCTTTTATTTTTGTTAGATTTGGGCCAGTATACTGGCTCAGTATACCCAGATAAGTCAGAAAAATCACGATTTACAACTGGTCTTCCGATTTCAATGAAACTTGGAAAAATTATAGTGTAGTATAAAAAGATATTTTTACCCCAAATGATGTTTGAAAATATTCAAAATTACGGCAGTTACTCCATCTTGAATTTTGATGTTACATTTTTTTAATTATCGATATTTCTGAAACTGATAATTGGATTTTAATGAAATTTGAAGGTATTATAGCCAAAAGTATATATTTTAAGATTATAATAAATTCGAAGAAAAATGTCAAAATTTTGGTTATAAAAGTCAAAATATTTTAATTTCATTTTTCGTTAAGTTGCTTTAATTTAATTTTTTTACATTACTTTTTAAAGATTCCTTATAATTTCCTTTCTTTAAAAAAAAATTGATAGGGGTCTCAAGATGTCGTCATTTTAGTGGGACCGCGCGTTGTTAGTACACAGTGTTTTTATTGTTCAAAAAAGGATTACAGCCTTGAATTATTTATCAACCGATTTGGATCTTTCTTCTTTAGAATTAAAAAAAATTAAATTCTTAATAAACGTGCGATGAATTGTTTTCAGGTCATTAACTTTTTAGCCTATTTTTTCTTTAATAAAGTTTAAGAAAAAATATTTTTCCGAAGAATATTTTTTAATGAGCTCTGATTACTTAGATATATTTGCAATGAACAGTGCTGGTCACACTGCAATAACAGTGTAACAAGCACAAGAGGCAATAAAATTGTATGTTATGTCATGTTATTGTAATCAACAAATTGAATTAAAAAAATATATATACATACATACATATACATGTACACACACACGCACGCGCGCACACATTATATATTATTTATATATAAACATTAATTATATATAACTAATTGGAGGTAAAATTTTATGCATAGATAACTTTTATAGCATAATTTGAGCATTTCTGTTTTAAAAAGAAATTGGTTTTTCTAGAAATTCCACATTCATTATTTGTTTAAAAAATTTGTTTATAAACAATTTGTTACATATTATTTACTAATTTTTGCAACGCATAAACGATTTTTAGCTAGAATATATTCTATCATATTTTTTCACACAAAAAAGGAACGTTTTCTACTGTTTAAAACATGAATGCTAAATTTTTAAATTTAATTTGTTTATGACACCACAATTGTATAACTAACAAATTAATATGCTCCACTGTTATTGAAAGTTCATTGCAAATATATCTAAGTGATAAGACCTGACAAAAAAATATTAATCTGAATAATATTTATTTTAACTTTGTTAAAGAAAAAATAGGCTAAGAAGTCAATGAAAAAAAATTCATCGTACGTTTATTGAAAAAAATATTAAGAAAACTCTTTAGTTCTAAAAAAAAAACGTCTGAATCAGTCGATAATTAGGCTGTAGATGTTTTTGAACAGTAAATAAACGGTGTACTAGCAACGCGCGGTCCCTCTAAAATGACGATATCATGGGACCCCTAAGAATCTCCCATCCATTTACTTTTTTTAAAGAAAGATGAAATTATAATGAATTTTTATATCATAATTTTTAAAAATTAAGGCAACTTCAAGAAAAATGAAATTAAAATTTTTCTTGACATTTTTTTTTGACTTCATTATAATCTTAAAATGTATAGTTTTGCTTATAACATTTCCAAATTTTATTAAAATCCAATTATCGGTTTCAGAAATATCGATAATTAAAGAAAATGCAACACTAGGATTCAAGACGACGTAACTTCCGAAATTTTGAGAATTCGCAAAAATCCTTTGGAGTGAAAATGTCTCTTATACTATACTATAATTTTGCCAAGTTTCATTGAAATCGGAAGACCATTCGCAAATCGTAATTTTTCTGATGCAATACTGGCCCATTTCATTAATTTTTTTCCACAGTATTCTTTCCCAACTTAGCGCACCTCGAATTTTCAACCTTTACCGATCCTCTTCAAACTTGGTTATTTTGTAGCCATATATGTCCGAACTTTTGAGGCAAAACCATTCACCACCATAATGCATGGTTATCGAGATATCGATCATGGTAGTTTCACCATTTTCATGCGCAGAGCATTTTTTATTCACACATTACTCTATGTTATATCAACCAAATTAACTTCATGTTTAGTGGTTTAGAAAGGTATTTTAATAAGCTTTATTTCGGTAATATTCATTTTCTAAATAATTATTATTTTAGTGCCTATTTCTCAATTAGAAAACTTTATTTTAATGATTCTCCTAGGAGCCATCACTAAATTGAACCAAATTAATTTTAAAATGTAGTTTTTTTTTATTACACCTTTTTACCCTGGAAAGAAAAAATTGACAAATCCCTTATTACTGAAATATTAAATAAAATAATTATTTTATTTAAAAAATAATTAAGCAGAATTGTGAACATCTTCTGGTTCTATCTAACGTCACCGCGCGTCAAGTGTTTTCAACTTCATTCAAAACAGAGTCCCTGCTGCTAGAGTAGAGAATATATTTTTTCGACAGATTTTTGAATTTTCACCTACTCTCTTTCCCACTACTAGATTTTAAATAAACACTAAAATATACTAATCTACTCATTATAATCTGATATTTGTATTGTCATTGTAATGAATAGAGTCCTAGTAGTGTGAAAGAGAGTAGGTGAAAATTCAAAAATATTTCGAGAAAATATATCCCCTACTCTAGCGGCAGGGACTTATCTCTTTTGAATGGTTGAAAACACTTGACGCGCGGTGACGTTAGATAGAAACGGACAATGTTCACAATGCTGCTTCATTATTTATTAAATAAAATAATTATTTTATTTAATATTTCAGTAATGACGGATTTGTCCATTTTTTCCTTCGAGGGTAAAAACGTATAATAAAAAACCTGAGTCCTTTTTTGCATTGATTATGTGTTATCATTGCATGGGATGACTCTTTGAGATGTGTAAATTCCTGGTCAAATGAAATACATTTTAAAATTAATTTGGTTCAATTTGGTGATAGCTCCTGGGAGAACCATTAAAATAAAGTTTTATAATTGAGAAATACGGACTAAAATAATAATTATTTAGAAAATGAATATTATTAACATAAAGCTTATTAAAATACCTTTTTAAACCACTCAACATAAAGTTAATTTGGTTTAGATTACATAGAATAATATGCGAATGAAAAATGCTCTGCACATGAAAATGGTGCACGGAAAAAATAAGTACTTAAAAATTTACTTGACTGCGCTAGACTCTGGGATAGGCCACAAATGTTTAAAAATTTTGTGTAACGTTTATTAGAAGGTTCAAAGCAGTCCTGGAAATAATGGTAAAAGTTCAGGACTGAGTTTCTGACTCTCGAAATAGTTTCGAGAAAGGACTTAGTCCCATACTGTCATGAATTTTTCAATGAACGTTATACGACATTTTTAGAAATTTGTGGCCTATCCTAGAGTCTAGCACAGTCAAGTAAACTTTCAAGTACTTATTTTTTCCGTGTGAACGATATCTCGATAACTATGCATTATGGTTTTGCCTCAAAAGTTCAGAGCAATAGGGCTACAAAATAGCCATGTTCAAAGAGGATCGGTAAAGGTTGAAAATTCGAAGTGCGCAAAGTTGGGGAAGAATGCATCTAAAATAAATCAAATAGCTGAAAATAAATCCTGTTTTCAAACAACTTTATTTCCTTCGATACGTGTTCCTACCTAATTTTCCCGCTGGTTTATCTCTTTAGCTGTTTTCATGGGACATTTGGCTTGAGGATTTCGAACCAGTTGCAGTAAAGAAGATCATTCGAGAGAAATGTGTAGCGAGAATCGCAAAATACTCAGAAGACATGAGTAGAAAATCCATTATTTTCTTCCAGTAAAGTAAACTGTAAAGTAAGAACCGCTCCATAATATGAAGGTGGATGGGGGAGTGGATAGGTAATAGTTGACGATAGTTGGTCTCTACGCTCCCGGATGGTCAGGATCGTAACGTAAGAGGGACGAAAGAGGGTCGTTTTAAAATTTATGTAGGTGTTTACGTGGAGTGGACCACGCTCGTAGAACCACAGAAAAAGGGAGTTATTACGATTACGCTACCGAGGAGAAGGAACGTTCGCGAAGAGAAGATTTCACTCTTCGCTTTCAATGTTTTCTTCTCTTTGCCCAAAGATGAGTCAGAATCCGTCTCCAAGTATAAGTTACAGTCGAGTCAGCGTCGTAAGTAAAAGATTTCACAGAAAGGAACGAGAGAAACCACAGAAAACAGAATTCAGCATCTTTTAACTTTTTTGATAACTCTTCTTAATAAATTTTCATTTCTGTAATCTACTACACTTATATTCTAGACTTATGCATTACAGATTAATTATTTTGAAACAAAATATTCAAAATTCTTAATCTTGTAAGTTTCCTTCACATTATCTGTTTTATTAACAAGGGTTAGTTCATGATGTATAGGAACTTGGCAACGCCAACTTCAAATTTCGAAAAAATGAAAATTGTGCTGAATTGTGCTCTATTGTGTCGTAAAAGATTTTTTGAAAAAATGAAAATTTGAGTCCAAAAATCAAAAAAACATTTTTTTATGTCAGCCTTGTCAATTGGTTTTTTCGAAAAAACAAATGTTGTGCTGGGTAGTATAAAAATCACACAAAAATGTGCCGTAAATCGAAATTTAATATTATGAACCATTTTCGAAAAAAATGGGATAACTTTTTGAGATATGTAAATTCTTAGTCAAATGCAATATTTTTAAAAAATCAGCCGCGCCATTTTGTTTCTTTGACAAATAAAAATTGTGCTAAAAACTACATGCTGCGCATACTACTGTGCTGCAAATATGAAGTCAAAATCTTAAATCATTTTCGAAAAAAGCGACTAAAAAAAACTCAAAAAAATGATCAATTTCGGAATTTTGAAAAACGGAAACTTGTGCTGAATTATGCTAGGCTAGCACAATAATTATCTCTAATGACAAATTTCAAAAATCAGTTCAATTCAATTTCACTGGAATACATATTATATTTAATAATATTTAAAACTTTTTTAATTTGACGTAAATTTTTTACCCCAAATTTTTTAAAAACAGAAACTTGTAGAAAAATTGTAGTGAATTGCATGTTGCGAATTTTGATAAGGTCATCCCAAATTTTTGAAGAACAGAAACTTCTAAAAAATATTAGTAAATTGCCTATTGCGAATTTTGATAAGATCATAATTTTAAGCTAATACTTTTGTTTATTATTACTAAAAAAAATGGTTTACTTGCCATTTTTCATAAGGGATCGTCCATGAACTACGTTACGCGTTTTTAATTTTTTTAAACAGAGATAAGAACATAATTGCTGTGAAGTTGAAAAGGACAATTCTGCATAAACAAAAGAAAAACAAGTAAGATCTCTAAATGTGTTGAAACCGAATAAAAGTTTTAAAAAATGTAAAATAAAAAATTTTTAGCAAAATTTTTAAAAAATTTTTCCTGCTCTTTTTTATTACTTACAGATTTAATTTGTATCATTTTCAAAGATACATTTTTAAAAAAAGTTATTAAATTTATTTTTAAGTTTTTTTGCATACTTTAGAAATTTTACATAATTTTTTACAGTTTTAATAATGCATTATTGATTTATTTATTTAAAATTGAAACTGCAGGTTTTTTCATGCGTCAATACTTTTCAAAATATTCCTAATGTTTGAAATTGGCAGTGTTAATTTTAGAAAATATTTTGACAAATTTGTTTAGCGATAAATGAGGAAACAATCATGTTTGCTAGTTATAATAGTTATAAATTTACTATTTCTCTATAGTAAATAGAGAAATAGTAAATTTATAACTTTCTTGGAATTTAAAATCTTGAATTAAATCTATAACTTTCGTGGATTATCACAATCATGTTTGCTAGTTTTAAATTTACTATTTCTCTATTTAATATAGAGAAATAATAAATTTTTAACTATTATAACTAGCAAACATGATTGTGATAATCCGCGAAATCTCCTCATTTCTCGCTAAACAAATTTGTCAAAATATTTTCCAAAATTAACACTGCCAGTTTCAAACATTAGGAATATTTTGAAAAATATTGGCGCATGAAAAAATCTGCAGTTTCAATTTTAGAAACGAACAATATTTAGAAACGGACGATGTTCGAAATTCTGTTTAATTACGTTTTAAATAAAATAATCATTTTATTTAATATTTCAGTAATGACGGATTTGTCCATTTTTTCCCATTGTTATGCTCGCCTAACAAGATTCAGATTTTCAAAATTTGCATTTTTTGTGAATTTCGGGTATAAAAATAATTATAAAATTATTCAAAGAACGAAATTAAACCAATTCAGCACAAGTTTCAAATTTGTGAATTTCGTAATTTTTAAAATTTTAGGCTAAAAATTTATTCAAAGTCAAAAAATATTGCATTTTTTTGGAAAATATTGATTTGAGTGCAATTTGTCATTAGGGATAATTATTGTTCTAGCCTAATACAACTCAGCACACGTTTCAGATTTTCGAATTTCGTAATTTAGAAAATTTTGGGTAAGAAATTTATTCAAAGTCCAAAAAGATTGCATTCTTTTGGAAAATATGAATTTGAGTGAAAATTGTCATTAGAGATAATTATTGTGCTAGCCTAGCACAACTCAGCACAAGTTTTAGATTTTCGAATTTCGTAAATTTGAAAATTTTGGGTAAAAAATATATTCCAAGTCCAAAAAGATTGCATTTTTTGGAAAATATGAATTTGAGTGAAAATTGTGATTAGAGATAATTATTGTGCGTGAGTCGCCTTTTTTCGAAAATGGTTTAAGATTTTGACTTCATGTTTGCAGCACAGTAGTATGCGTATCAGGTAGTTCCTAGCACAAGTTTTGTTTTGTCAAAAAAACAAAATGGCGCGGCTGATTTTTTAAATATTGTTTTTTCGAAAATGGTTCATAATATCAAATTTTGGTTTGCGGCACATTTTTGTGTGACATTTATGCTGCCCAGCACAACATTTGTTTCTTCGAAAAAACTAATTAGCGAGGCTGACATAAAAATGTTTTTTGACTTTTGGGTTCAAATTTTCATTTTCTCAAAAAGTCTTTTACGGCACAATAGAGCACAAATCTAACACAATTCAGCACATTCTATCACAATTCACTTTTCATTTTTTCGAAATTTGAAGTTAAAGTTGACAGCTTTCTGGACATGTTTATGAAAATAAATGAAAATAAATTTAAAAACTGAGAAACAATTTATAGAAAATTATTAAACTATTATTAAACTATTATTATTAAATTATTTTATTATTATTAAAATTTGTGCTGTCAACATAATAAAATGAAAGGATTCGCAGAAGTATTTCCTGAAAGAAATTTTCCACTTGGTTTGGGTGTTGTGAATTCCTTTAAAGAATTACAGAATACTATGACGAAATGCTGTAACTGTTGCAACACTGATTGTGTCGTAGAAAGAATAATATAAGAACGGCGTATTCGTTGAAAGTCCTTCTTCTTCCTCAAACAGAGAGGAAAGGGAAAAACGAATAATAAAGGAAAATAAAAGAAAAGAGTCGTGGTGTAGGTATACCGTTATCCTCACCTCATGGGAAACAGCCCCGACCTACGAGAGAAACCTCGCATTATGCAGATCACTCGATGTCCAACGAGAGGAAAACCATGGAAGGAGCAATCCTTTACCATTTTAATGAAAAATCACAAGGAAAAGAGGAAAAAGGCAAATCATAAAAGAAAACCATAAAAGCAAGAAAAATAAATTAAAAACGAAATATAATAAAACAAATATATAAGATAAATAATGTTCTTTTTAGAGGTTTGGAATAAAAATCGTTTACAAGTGATATGATGAATCCTCTAAATTTATAATTGATTTATTGTCCCATTATTTATTTAATAATTTATTCAGATTTAATTTGATATTGTTTTACCAATTTACAACCAAATACATCACCGGAAAAATTTAAAAGCCTTCAATTAGAAGTCCTCCCACACTTCTGAACCTGAAATCCTTTTCAAAGGATCCCCCACGGACTGATAAAAGAACTGGACAGGAAAAATAGTCTCTCGGGTATTCGAATCCTACTCTTTAACGGGAAACGACTCGTCCTTGTTACCACGTTGAGAAAACAGAGGATGGGTAGAAAGAAAAACGAGAGAAAATGGAATATGGTCTTGATCGAGGATCTTTTCCACCGCGAGTATATACCTTTCCACGATTTCGATTAATCCAGAATATAGATGCCAAGAGTGTCAGTCTGCGAATGAAAAGAAGAACAAGCGGAAAATGAAGCTTGACTGCTAGTCGAATAGAAAAAGGGAATATTAGAAACAAGGGAAGCCCTATTTTCTGCTTGTCTAAGAAGTTGTAATTTGATTGGAATGTCACTAATCTTTTCGAACCCCAAGAATCTTATTGGATATCTAATACCTTATTGAACTTCACTACTAACGGGAGCGTGCACCTTAAGCTGCTCAACTTGAAGATGGTTGCAGAAGGAGGTAGTTGACCTACCTTTGTAAAACCACTTTGTGCTTGCTTTGAATTTTATTGGAAAAACGATTCTCAAGCGTTGAAGGGATCTTAAGTTAATTTGCTCATAAATATGCTTCTCATTCAATAGAATGAATAAACCAGCTGGAAGCAATGAAATATAATAAACAAAGGAAAAATGAGACAGCAAATAATAGGTGACTTAATCTTAAAAAATAAAAAATATTCACTAGGGTGGTGCTTAAAAATTAAAGGCCTAATTTTTCAAGACGCTCTACTCAATTTTTTTTATCTTCGTGAGAGAAAACCCCTAGAATTTTTTCGATTTGTTCTATAAATGCACAATTTACTGAGAGTATTTGATAAAACATGAAACAGTAATGACTATAATTTTTTCGAGTGTTTGAAAAAATATTCCGTTTTTAGGTCAAATATAGAGAATTTTATAACGAACAACCTCTTCATGTAAAACGAAGTCACGAAGCAGTACGTTTTTGCCTATTTTCTGTCCCTTGAAACGTTGTTATAATTTCATAGTGTTCGTTACTGCAAAATTCTCACCACATATGCAAATTTTAGTGATTGAATTGAATCTCCGACTCGCGAATATGCATCAAAAATAATTACAATTGCTCTTAATCACCTACCTAAAAGACCAAATAATTTGACCGCATTTTGGATGTAATCAAACAAATTGTTCCACTACTAGATAAGTAATTAATATTTTACTGATTCAATAAAATTATCTGCTTCCCAAGATTCTACCCAAAGAAAAAAGCATGCCATAAATGAATATCCGTTTATAAATATCAATCAAAAATTATTTTCAATAAAGGAAATTTATGAAACTAATAATTTGTTTGGACGTCTAAGAACCATTCATAATCGAGAAATGAATTTTTCTGGACAATATCAAAGTCTGGGGCTTAATAACTAATAATACGTTTACTCTATTGTTTATATTGAGAGTTGTAGAGGAAAAAAAATTCTATAAGGCATCGAATTTTTTTTTCATGTACACAATTATCTTACATTCAATTAATCCAGACTAGATAAAGCAAAATAAAATTTCCTTGCAACCATACCTTAAATAATTAATAAAATTTCTAATTATCTAAACACAGAAAAAAAATAAAAATAAAATTTGTTGCAGTTAATTTTTTAGAGGGATAAATTTTTATTCAGACAACTTCACGTATTTCAAAACACATGTGTTGGCATGGAAAACCAAATGAAAGAACGATATTTGGATAAAATTTATCCTAATGAAGTTAATTTTTGTTGCATGTAATTTTTATCCCGCAATCGAGGCAAATTTTTTCCAGGGTGTGTAGCGTTTCTCCTTTAAAAAATTCTAGGACTTATCCAGGTTCTTCAGGTAAAAAATAAATTTTTCCAGGTATTAATTATTACCCGGATTATTAATTATTACCATAATTAATTATTACCATAAACTTTCATAGAAAAAAATTTTTTTTCGAACCTGTACGACAGAAATAATTTACACAATTATAAATGAACCATGCAAAATGTTTATTATGCGATTTATGAAATTCTTGAGTTTAGCTAACTGCACTTATCTGTATAAGCTCAAAAAACTATTTTTTAAGAAAATATTCTCGAAGAAGAATTAGGAGTTTTCTACTAAATCGTTTAACAATTTTCCCAAGTGGAAAAATTCTATAGAATGTATGTAGAATGCATTCTATAGAATTCTCACCAAAATTCTACTCAAATTTCTATAAAGACTTCACAAGAATTCTCCAAGAATTCTAGTCCAATTTCTATAGAATTTTATATAGAGTTTCTATTGTCAAATTCTTGTGAGGATTTTATAGAAATTTGACTAGAATGTTTGTGAGAACTCTATAGAAATTTGAGTAGAATTTTTGTGAGAATTCTATAAAATGCATTCCACATAAATGCTATAGAATTTTTCCACCTAGGGTTTTAGTAAGCGTTTTTACTAATTTTTAATAAAAAATTGATATTTTACAGTCAAAAACTACAAATTCATTTAGTAACCTAACTAAACTAATCATATAGTAAGCATTACTAAGTGAATCAGAAGTTTTCCACTAAATAAACTTACTAAAGCAATTGATAAACGACTGCTCTTGATTTCATTCAGGGTTACTAGAAAATTCCCTGACTTTTTCCTGACCAATATAATTCCGGGATCACAATGTTTCAGTAGTGGTTCAATTTCAGGGAAAATAGGTGATTTCTTTTTCACGAAAGGGGATTAAAGATAAAAAGGAGGGAAGTTTTTTTCTTTTAAAAATACGAAGGAAGCTGCAATTCTCCAGAATCTTAAAAAATCGTCATCTTTTTTAAAGAGTTTCAAAAAGTCTGCAGAATTTTAGGAAGATTCTGAAAAAAATCTAGAAGATTATTAGATCTTAAATTATTACATAGATTATTAGATTATTAGTCTTTTCTGTAGGCTTGAGAGAGTTCTAAAGGATTCTGCAGAATTCTAGAAATTCTAATGCACTTCAGAATAATGTGCTAAGAGTTCTGAACGTGTTCAAATGAATGAAATTTGTTTTGTTTCATTTCATTTCAAAACTCAAAAATTTCTTCTAAAATATTGATTTATGAATATAGAAACTAGTGTAATGAGAAAGAAGGTCATGATATTTCTTTTATTGTGTAGATTGAACGAAATTTCCAAATTAATTTGATTTCAGAAAAAAAGTTTGTTCAAAACTTTATGTACATTTCAGAATATTCTGGAGGAGTTTATAGAAGATTTTAGACGATTTTAGAAGATTCTAGAACATTCTAGTATATTTTGTAGAATATTAAAGAATTTTTAAGAATTCCTTAAGGTTGTAAAATATTATTATACGAGAATCTAGAAAATTCTAAACGTTTTTGGAAGAATCCAGAAGAATCTAAATGATTGTAGATTTTAAAACAGTCTAGAATATTTTGGAGAATTTTTACAGATTTCAGATAAGCTTTGAAGATTCAAAAGAATTTGAGAGAATCTCGGTCATCTTTTGTAGGCTTTGGAGAATTCTAAAAGATTCTGTAAAAAATTATAGAAGGTTACGGAAGTATTCAGAAAATTTTAAAAGATTCTGGAAAAGTCTAGTACCTATATGTTGTAGAATATTGAACAATTTTGGGATATTATTTAAAAAGATTATTTTAGGAGAACTCAGAAGATTCTAAAACAGTCTAAAATATTTTGGAGAATTTTAAGGATTTTAAATCAGTTTTAAAGATTCTGGAGGATTTTAAGAGATTTTAGGAGACTTTCATAGATTTTAAAAATTTGGAAATCATAGGAAATTGAAGAAAACATTAAGAGAGTTTTTGAAAGTAACAAGTTTCTATTTCTCATAATTCTTGGAAAATTATTGGGAAATTTCGATATAAAAAAGGGAAAAAAGGGGAAAAAAGGAATGAAACTCTAAAAAAAGTAATTTTAGGAGATTTGGTAAGGGGGAAAAAGGGGAATAGGGGATTGAATGTGATCTCTGATTTTGCAATATTATAATTATATAATTATAATAATTGTTAAATTACAATTATAATTTATTAAGATATAATTATAATTTGTTGAATAAAAAAAAATTCCCTGACTCTTTGAACGTTTTGACAGACTTTCCCTGACCATTTTTAAATTCCCTGACTTTCAAGAATTCTCTGATGACCTGTAGCAACCCTATCATTCGAAGAAAACTACTAATTCAAAAGTAGAAAAATAAGAATTCCAGAACCATGAGTGAAATTCTATGACTTTTCCAGGTTTTTCCAAGTAAAAAAATTCCAGGACTTTTCCAGATTTGCAAGGATTGCCAGGACGCTAGACACTCTGCCTTATCTTCCGTTCTTTCTGTGTAATGAATCAAATCACCAAACCGAATTCTTTCCGATTAAATTTTCAAATGTACTGAATAGCATTAATGATCATGTCAGTTTTGTTTTCCCGACACATTGGCAAGTAAATCGTGTTAATAATTGTCCTGCTTAAAAGTGCGTATAGATATCGTGGTTCCGTGGTCTTTAGCGACATTATTACACCTTACATCACATAAAAAGCGTAATTAAAGGTTTCGCACGTACAGGCGCCATGTTGCACTGCTTTCCCGAGAGGATGGGAGGAAAAGTCAAGCGGGGGTGGAGAATTGTTGAGTGGAGTGGGATTTAAAGGGGGGGGGGGGGCAAGCGAAGCAAGCAAATTGTAAAACGTGACGCAGATTACGTGCAATAGCGGGTGGCGTAACAATAAATTATCATCGACAGACCATGTTAAACACTCTCAATCGCTGCTTTAGCCGCAACCAAATTTCCAGTCCCGATGCACCACCCAATCCTTTCAACCCTTTCATAAGTTCTCATTCCAAGCTGTGAAATACACACCAGTCAAATAGCCAAAGTCAATTCTGAATGAACACTTGATTTTCACAATGAAAAATAGAACACCAGTTTTCAATTTATATCATTTAATCATTTATAACAATAATAATCAGTGGGGGATTATATTGATCCTTAATAAAAAGTAATCGTTTATAATCTTAGATGGTAATTTTGGTTTTAGGGTCAGAATAAAAGAATTAAATTAATTCTTACTTGAGCTTAACGTTTCGGCTCACAATGGTGGCCTTCATCATTGGGTTTTGTTTATTCTGAAAAAACATTTATAAAATTTTTTGGTATCAGGGACAGTGCGTAGAAATAGTTAAGAAATTGACTCGAAATTGACACATTGTTATTCTTTGGTGAATTTTTCACTTTAGACGTTGTAAAAATGGTGAAATTTGGTATAATTCAGTCTTAAGTAATAGTTAATTTGGTACAGATTGCATTATGATTTGGAGAAATTAAAAATATTTGTCTTTACAATAATTGGACAAACTTATTTATTTTAAGCAACATACATTTTTTAATTCTTTGCAAATTTTACCAATGTTATTATTATTTAAGACTGAACAAGACCAAATTTTAATCTTCTAATATTAAATTATAAATTTTATTCGTTACAAATAAGTTTGTCAATTTATTGTAAGGATAATATGGTTTTTTGATTTGTGTAAAATTTGCCTTAGTTAATACTGAATTACACCAAATTTGAAACAACTTTGTTGCTCAAAATAAATAAGTTTGTCCAATTATTGTAAGGACAGTGTGCTTTTAATTTCTCCAAATCATAATGTAAACTTTACCAAATTAAACTATTACTTAAGACTGAATTATACCAAATTTCACTAATTTTTACAACGTTTAAAGTTAAAAATTTCACAAAAGAATAACAATCTGTCAATTTCTTAACTATTTCTATACACTGTCCCTGATATCAGAAAATTTTGTTAATGTTTTTTTTCAGAATAAACAAAAAAAGTCAATATTGACTTCGAAACATGTTAGAAGTTGGAATTCTCTAGTAACAATTTCAAAAAATATTTTTATTGTTATTATAATCTTTTACAATCTTAAATGATAATTTTGGCTTTAGGGTCAGAATTAAAGAATTCCATTAATTCTTAATTGAACCAAACGTATTGGTTTTTCAAAGGTGGTCCTCATCAAAGATTGTAAACGATTATAGTAATATTAAAAATATTTTTTGAAATTGTTACTAGAGGATTCCAACTTCTAACATGTTTCGAAGCCAATATTGACTTCCTCATCAGGGAAAATATATAGGAATCTAAGTGCAGATATTATAAAAAAATTATATTTTTTTGAAAATATTAGCCGAAACAATTGATAATAATAAAAATAATAAATGGTCTGCTTGTTTATATAAAAACATTTATTGAGCTGGTTTCTAGAGGTGTGCAGTTCGTCAGTTCGAATTTTCAATGCAAATTGGTACCTTGACGAACTGCACACCTCTACTGGTTTTTCTACAATACAAAATTTAAAAATTAAAAATTATTTTAAAAACAATTTTCACGTGAATAAGGCGATGTAAATAATACTGCCTGGATGTGGAGTAAGGCTGAGTAAAAATGCTCAAATTGATCGAAACTTTTGAGCCTAGTGAAAAAATTGTGGTTTGGCATCAGAAAGAAGGGGCAAAAAAATTTGACAAAAATTTCTTTTGTTCGACTTTTGACTCGAAAATTCGAACTTTTGAACATTTTTCCAATTTTTCCTATGGGATGGATAATGGCGAATTTTTTGTACATGTAGTTTCCGAAGATGAATAATAATATAAAATCCAAAATTGAAAAAAATTTTCTTCAAGTTAGAATTTTGTAAAAATATCAAAAAATGATGTTTTTTGGCACAAATAAAAAAAAATTTATTTAAAAAAAATTGAACATGTTGAGCCGAAAATTCCTTCAGCTTGATTCAAAGAAGCATTCCATATTTTTGGTTTCATGAAAAACAAATTTGTTCATATTTTTTTCGCGTTTGAAAATCATCAAATTTTCCAAAATTGCCATTTTTGAGCGTAAAGAAAATATGAAAAAAATTTTTTTTATGAAATTAAAAATATGGCACCCTTCTTTAATTCGAACTGGAGGGATTTTCGGCTCGACATGTTCAATTTTTTTAAAATATTTTTTTAATTTTTCAAAAAAAAAACGTTTTTTGACATTTTCACAAAATTCTAACTTGAAGAAAATTTTTCTTTCAATTTTGGATTTTATATTATTATTCATCTTCGGAAACTACATGTACAAAAAATTCGCCACAATTATCCCTTCCATAGGAAAAATGTTCAAAGTTTCAAATTTTCAAGTGAAAAGTCCGAAAAAAAGAAATAAAAAAAATTTTGCCTCTTCTTTCTGATGCCAAACCATAATTTTTTTCACTAGGCTCAAAAGATCCGATTAATTTGAGCATTTTCATTCCGCCTTAATGTGAAGTACACAAAGTTAATCCTTGGAAACATTAAAGGATAATTTGATCTTTTATTATTTTCGTTTTGAGTTTGTCAATTAAAAATACAATTTTTTAAATTAATAATCGATATCAATTAAAGGACCATTACTACTCTTTAGTCACAAAAGAAACTTGAGAGACATAAAAAGAAGGGATTTTATTATAGAATGAATGTCAATTTCTTCGGCTAATATTTTTGAAAAAATATAATTTTTTATGGTATCAACCTATACATTCCTAGAAATTTTCCCTGATCTAAATTGGCTTTAAAACATATTGAAACCATGTAGTAATAATGTCAAA
>JBAGKK010487610.1:0-15000 GCA_037177015.1 Euceroptres primus
AATCATTTGAAATCCCTTGAATATAAATTGAAGTAAACTCTAGGAAAAACGTCAAAATCCCTAGAAATCTTTGAAATCCTTGGAGATTTAATGAAATTCTTTAAATCTTGCGAAATTCCTTTAAATAACTTAAAATCCCTTGAAATATATGGAATCGCTAAGAATCCCTCGAAATTCAATGTTTCATTTATTTTCCAAAGTTTTCTAAAAATCTCTTCAAATCTTCGGAAATTCTACACAATTCTTTGAAATCCCTTGAAAACTTTGGAAAACGTAAAAATCCATTTAAAAAGTATAAATCATTTGGAAGTCCTTGAATATAATTTAAATTAAACTTATTGATTGAAGTTCTCTTTAAAAAAAAGTCTAAATCTCTAGAAATCTTTGAAATCCTTGGAGATTTAGTAAAATCTTTGAATCTTCTGAAATTCCTTGAAATGCCTTCAAATCCCTTGACTTCTTTGGAAAACGTAAAAATCCATTTAAAAAGTATAAATCATTTGAAAGTCCTTGAATATAATTTAAATTAAACTTATTAATTAAAGTTCTCTTAAAAAAAAAAAAAACGTTTAAGTCTCTAGAAATCTTTGAAATTCTTGAAGATTTAGTAAAATCTTTGAATCTTGTAAAATTCTTTGAAATACCTTCAAATCCCTTGAAATCTTTGGAAAACGTAAAAATCCACTTAAAAAGTATAAATCATTTGAAAGTCCTTTAATATAATTTAAATTAAACTTATTAATTGAAGTTCTCTTTTTAAAAAAAAAAAAGTTTAAATCTCTAGAAATCTTTAAAATTCTTGAAGATTTAATAAAATCTTTGAATCTTGTAAAATTCTTTGAAATACCTTCAAATCCCTTGAAATCTTTGGAAAACGTAAAAATTCACTTAAAAAGTATAAATCATTTGAAAGTCCTTTAATATAACTTAAATTAAACTTATAATTGAAGTTCTCTTTAAAAAAAAAAAAAAAACGTTTAAATCTCTAGAAATCTTTAAAATTCTTGGAGATTTAGTAAAATCTTTCAATCTTGTAAAATTTCTTGAAATACCTTCAAATCCCTTGAAATTTTGGGAAAACGTAAAAATCCATTTAAAAAGTATAAATCAGTTGAAAGTCCTTTAATATAATTTAAATTAAACTTATTAATTGAAGTTTTCTTTTTAAAAAAATACGTTTAAATCTCTAGAAATCTTTGAAATCCCTTGAAATCCTTGGAGACTTAATAAAATCTTTGAATCTTGTGAAATTCCTTGAAATACCTTCAAATCCCTTGAAATCTTTGGAATCGCTAGGAATCCCTTTACATTTCATTTCATTTATTTTCCAAAGTTCACTAGAAATCTCTGGAAATTTTTTGAAATCCTTGGAAATATTTTTAATCTCTTGAAAACCAATGAAATCTTTTAAAATTAGTTTATATATTTAGAACTCCCATAAAATCCTTTTAAAAGCCTTAAAACCCGTGGAAGTCCCTCGAAATTTATTTAAATCATTTGGAATACCTTAAAATCTCCTGATATGTTTAGAAACCTTTAAAATTCCTTGTTTTTATGAAATCTGACGAATCGAGCTGAAAATCCATGGAAATTCTCTGGAATATAAATTAAATTAAACTTATTTTTTTAAAAAACCGTTTAAATCCCTATCAATCTTTGAAATCCTTTAATCTTGTGAAATTCCTTGAAATACATTAAAATCCCTTGAAATCTTTGAAATCGCTAGGAATCCCTTCAAATTTAATTTAACTTAATTTATTTTCCCAAGTTCATTAGAAATATCTTGAAATCTTTGGCAGTCCTACAAAATTCTTTGAAATCCCTTGAAATTTTTTTAATTTCTTGAAATCCTTTGGAATTCCTTAAAATCCCCGGAAATGTTTGGAAATCTTTAAAATCCTCTAAACTTCGTCAAAATGTTTCGAAATTTCTTGAAATCCATGGAAATATTTGTAAATCTCTTGAAAACCGATGAAATCTTTTAGAATTAGTTTAAATATTTGGAAAACTCTTAAAATCCTTTTAAAAGCCTTAAAATCCGTGGAAGTCCTCGAAATTTGTTAAAATCCTTTGGAATCCCTTAAAAACTCTTGATATGTTTGGAAATCTACGTTAAATAAATAAATATATCATTCGTTTGTACTTCCTCTAGTTTTTGCATAAACTCTTTCAATATTTTAACATTCTTAATTTCTATACTGATTTTCTTATAATGATTTTCTATAATGATTTTTCTAGAATCGCGAAAAAATTATAAGAAATTCATTGTATAAAAATAATTATCGACCTATACTGAATTTCCTATAATATTTTTTCGTAATGGGGGATTACAAGGTATTGTAAAATATTGCATGGGATTGCATGAGATTGCAGAGAAAGTGTACACTAGATTGCAGGAGTAATTAACCCCTCGGATGTGCCCTATCATATATTCTATCATTCTCTTAAGTTTCAATTTGATACCTTTGTTTGTTTAAAAATAGGATTGCCGAATATTTTTTATACCCCGTCGGTAACTCGTGACATCATAACGCACCGCACCCCCTTAAGTAATATATCAATGACATACAGCGATGTATGACTAGACGATATTTTTAAAACTAAAAAAATTACTTTATAAATATTTTTCTCCTTATAATGACTGCATACGATGGAGGAATGTGCCTAGAATAGGATTCCACTTCTAACTCAATTTCGACCAAATTGGTGTATAAAGCACTGTTGTAGAACACGTTTCAATTACAAAGACCCCAACGTAAATTCAACTGATAAAAAAATCTACATCAACTTACCACATTCTGCCTCAACAAGTCCAGCTTGTCGCACTTCAGTCTAGTGACCTCCATTCTGAGAGTCTCATTTTCCGTCGTTCCTTCTTTGGCAGGACATCTCGCAGCATCATGCGTTTCCGCAGAGCTCATCGATTCAAGACCAGTATCACTATCCGGATAAACAGCCTGATCTAGTTCCAATTCGCTATTCAAAGAACTATCATCACTCTCAGAGACAACTCGCTGCGTTCCCTCCGTCTTTTCGACCTTCTCCTCCCTCTTCCTCAAATTCTCATGCGTTAATCTCTGGAAAGACGACGATGTGGAGGTCACAACCTTGTCAACAATCGTCGTATCATTATTTGCAAGGCCATTCATCGAGGAACTGGATTCTCGTCTGTCCACTTCATCTTGTTGCAATGTTATCAAGCTGCTGTCTTGGTTATCAGTATTCGACAAACTACTGTCCTGGCTTCCTATACTTGCACTTCCGTGATCCGAATCCCTCCTCAGGGTCAAATCCGGTGATCCAATGGGACTTGAAGGTTCTGTGGAACGTTTGCTGCTGATTTTTGAAGTCGATTGACGATTGCTGGGTGGACTGGATTCGGATTGTCCCTTTTTAGAAAGTTGCTGCGGTACACTTTCGGTCGAGGCGTTCCTTACTCGTGATATTAAAGCTTTTCGAACAGTGTCGATGAAGCGATTACCACTGCCTCCACTTCCTGAAGTTGATACATCGCTGGATGTTGGACTCACTGGGCAATTCCCACCTGCGAGACCTGATCCAAGGTTCGCTCCTCCACCGAGAAACTCGTTTGTTTTCGACTGCAAATCCTCGGTTAGTGATTCCAGAAGGGCTGACCTTGTTCGCAACTGGAATTGATGGAAAATGGTTACGTTAACAATCGCTTCTCAACGTTTTGCATTATTTTATAATAAGCTGTGCTTTTGAAATGTTTGAATTCAGAGTTTAGAAATCAACTTAAAACATAAATGGAGGATAATTATTTCAAAATATAAATTAAGTTATAGAACTAACTTCCAGTTTGGAAAATTTCTCAGCTTTGTATGCGGCATTTTCGGCATTGACGAGTTTCGTAAGAAGAAACTCTTTGAATTCAACGCCTCTCAAAAATACAGCAGGCGAGGGCAACGGTGGTCCGAACCAGGGAACGTCATCACGAGCAGTTATGCTCACTTTGTACCTAGAAATAAAAAAATTTTCTAGTATTAAAAATAACTCTTTTAAAAAAATCTTTCTGCGAAGTTCGATTTTAATTTTGCACGCATAAAAAAACTTGAGTGACACTAAACTTGAATTCTTGCAATTCTAATTCAAATCTAATTCAAAAATCAAATTGGAACCCAGACATGAAAGCTTAAAAATTGCAATATCTGAAACTTGATCTCAGCAGAAACTCCAAACAATTCCCTCAAAAATAAGTTCTACATTCTTTTTTTAGCAGCATTCCACCTGTCTAAACGTATGAATCAATCAAAATTGGAAAAACATTTTTTTACGACTTCAAACGAATCCGAGTCGAGGAATTCTCTTTTAAAAAGTGAATGTTTTTCTTTCCTGTTTGCTTTTCTTTTCTGAAAGTTTTGGTGCATATAGAAGTGTTTGCTTTGTTTGTAGGAATACCTTGTGTTGGGAGTGCAAGGATCGATGACCTGTACGACGATGAAGGCGTGAAGGAAGTGGCTAGCGATCATGTCTGGACTAAAGGGCGTAGGTTCCTCTTGGAAGATGATGGCGACGATGTCGTTTCCGATGTGCCTTTTGCGCTGCAATTGTTGCGAGTCGCCGGGGCTGTAAGGAAGAAGGGAGGCGACGTGGAAGAGAACCTCTCGACCTCGGAATACCTCGTACACCGCGGAATCACCAGTTTGTCCATGCCTTGTATCTAACCCGCCGCGATACCTGTGGAAAGATTCAACACGTTCATGACATAACTTTCATAACCATGAACAATTTGTAAGCAGAACTGGTATATAAATTAAGAGAATAATTAAAAGGATTGATTTCAGAATAATTAGATGCGAGTTTCAACGTTTTCCAATTTGTAGTCTTCTAAATTTGAAGGCTTTTAATATTGGAAGCGTCCAAATTTGAAGGCTTTTATCATAGAAAGCTTTCAAATTCGAAGACTGTTGTTTAGGAATCATCTAAGTTTAAACGTTCTTAATTCTGAAAATTAATTTTCCAAATTTGAAATGTTGTAATTTATGAAGCTGCCAATTTTAAAAGCGTCTGAATTCTAAGGTTGGTAATTTAGGAAGCGTCCAAATTCGAAGGCTTTTAACTTTTGAAGCATTCAACTTCCAAGACTTTTAATTAAAGCACGTTCCAAACTTGAAGGCTTTTAATATTGGAAGCATCCAAATTCCAAGGCTTTTATTATAGAAAGCTTACAAATTCGAAGACTTGTTATTTAGGAAACATCTAAGTTTAAATTTAAATTAATTAAAACACGTTCTAAACTTGAAGGCTTTTACATAATATTGGAAGAGTCCAAAATCATAGAAAGCTTTCAAATTCGAAGACTGTTGTTTAGGAATTATTTAAGTTTAAACGTTTTTAATTCTGTAAATTAATTTTCCTAATTTAAAATGTTGTAATTTAGGAAGCTTCCAATTTTAAAAGCGTCTGAATTCTAAGGCTGGTAATTTAGGAAGCGTCCAAATTCGAAGGCTTTTAACTTTTGAAGCATTCAACTTCCAAGACTTTTATTAAAGCTTGAAGGCTTTTAATATTGGAAGCGTCCAAATTCCAAGGCTTTTAATATAGAAAGATTTCAAATTCGGACTTGTTATTCAGGGATGATCCAAGTTTAAACGTTTTTAATTCTGGAAATTAATTTCCCAAATTCGAAATGTTGTAATTTAGAAAGTTTCCAATTTTAAAAGCGCATAAATTCTAAGGTTGATAACTTAGAAAGTGTCCAAATTCCAAGGCTTTTATTGTAAAAAGCTTTCAAATTCGGACTTGTTATTTAGGAATCATCGAAGTTTAAATGCTCTTAATTCTGGAAATTATTTTTCCAAATTCGAAATGTTTTTAGGAAGCTTCCGATTTTAAAAGCGTCTGAATTCTAAGGTTGGAAGCGTCCAAATTCCAAGGCTTTTATTATAGAAAGCTTTCAAATTCGGACTTGTTATTAAGGAATGATCCAAGCTTAAACATTTTTAATTCTGGAAATTAATTGTCCAAATTCCAGATGTTGTAATTCAGGAAGCGGACAATTTTAAAAGCATCTGCATTCTAAGGTTGGTAATTTAGGAAGCGTCCAAAAATCAAAGGATTTTAATTTTTTAAGCATTCAACTTCCAAGACTTTTAATATTCTAAGGCTTTTATCATAGAAAGCTTTCAAATTCGAAGACTGTTGTTTAGGAATCATTCAAGTTTAAACATTTTTAATTCTGGAAATTAATTTTCCAAATTCAGAATGTTGTCATTTAGGAAGTTTCCAATTTTAAAAGCGTCTGACTTCTAAGATTCGGACTTGTTATTTAGGAATCATCGAAGTTTAAATGTTTTTAATTCTGGAAATTAATTTTCCAAATTCAAAATGTTGTAATTTAGGAAGTTTTCAATTTTAAAAGCGTTTGAATTCTAAGGTTGGTAATTTAAGAAGCGTGCAAATTCGAAGGCTTTTAATTTTTGAAGCATTCAACTTCCAAGATTTTTAACTGAAGCACGTTCCAAACTTGAAGGCTTTTAATATTGGAAGCATCCAAATTCCAAGGCTTTTATTATAGAAAGCCATCAAATTCGAAGAATTGTTATTTAGGAAACATCCAAGTTTAAATTTAAATTAATTAAAACACGTTTTCAACTTAAAGGCTTTTAATATTGGAAGCGTCCAAATTCTAAGGCTTTTAATATAGAAAGCTTTCAAATTCGGACTTGTTATTCAGGGATGATCCAAGTTTAAAAGTTTTTAATTATGGAAATTAATTTCCCATATTCGAAATGTTGTAATTTAGAAAGCTTCCAATTTTAAAAACGTATAAATTCTAAGGATGGTAGTTTAGGAAGCGTCCAAATTCCAAGGCTTTTATTGTAGAAAGCTTTCAAATTCGGATTTGTTATTTAGGAATCATCGAAGTTTAAATGTTCTCAATTCTGGAAATTAATTTTCCAAATTCGAAATGTTGTAATTTAGGAAGCTTCCAATTTTAAAAGCGTCCGAATTCTAAGGTTGCCAATTTAGGAAGCGTCCAAATTCGAAGGCTTTTAATTTTTGAAGCATTGAATTTCCAAGACTTTTGATTAAAGCACATTCTAAACTTCAAGGCTTTTAATATTGGAGCATCCAAATTCCAAGGCTTATATTATAGAAAGCTTTCAAGTTCAAAGACTTTAGGAAGCATCCAAATTAAAATTTTTTTAATTCTTTAAACTTGAAATTAACTTTCCATATTCGGAATCTTGTAATTTTAGAAGCCTCCAATTTTAAAAGCGTCTAAATTCTAAGGTTGGTAATTAAGGAAGCATCCAAATTCCACGGCTTTCAATTTTGAAAGCGCCCGAGTTTTTACGATTTCGGATTTAGTTAAAATAAAATTGAAGAGAATTTAGAAAGTAATTTCCATATAAAGGAATGGAGAATAAATTTAAAGATCTTAATGTACCCTTTGTGGTCTTTTAGGTCGATTCTCTGACCGAGAAGATCAAGGAATTCTTGAAATGCTGGAGTGATTTGCCGATTACCGAAGAGCTGCTCTTCAGTTACTTGGCCAGCTCTCTGATGTAGAACGCCAAATTTGAATCTGGATACGAGTGCGTGCTCATCGTAACGAGCTATCAGAGTTCCAGCACCGGAGCATACCACTGGCATCAGAGTACTCACGTTGAGTGACTCGTTGATTACCTGAAAGCAGAAATGTAAAAAGTACATTCTTGTATCCTTTATGTATAATTCAAAGTTATTTTTAAGTTCTATACTAAATAATAAAATTAATATTTAACTCTGAGATTAAATAAATAATTGCTCTAATTTAAAAACAATTTTAAAACAATAAAAACAATTATTCGATGTAAATATATATTATAATTAGAAACTAATTAGTCTTATAATATTAAAATTATAAATGTTATGGACCTAAAAACAGAAAAATAAAAATGGTAGACTGGCGCATTATGAAATTCGTTCACGATTGAGAACCATTGAAAATTTAGATGAAAAGATAAAAGATACATGTATGTACATAATTTATGAGTCCGGAATTAGTGTTTCGAGTATGTATCGAGAACATCTTCAAGTTCAATGTCTGAATATTAATGAACGGAACGACATTTCAATCTCAATGGCAGTTTACCACGCTCTTCAAGATTTCGAGTTTTAGTTTAGATCTGCCTGGGTTTTACTGAATGAATTAAGCTTTAACCTTTAACTTTAATGAAAATATCAGTACGAAATAAGCGAAAGTTAAGTAATTTAATGCGTACTTTGCCGCAACCTCGCTCTCATCTCGCCTTCAGAGAGTAATAACGTGTATGTTCTATTTAAATAAGAACCAAGAAGAAATCGCGGCTTTCTAATGAGGAGTACTTGGAAAAAACTGTGCTCCTTAGAAAAGTAGAGTTTAAAAACAGGAAATGTATAATGAGGTAAATTTTAGATTGCAGTTTTTATCTTTTCTCATGTTGATCAATTTATATGTTTTTTGTTTTAAATATTTTTTTCAGATGCCTAACTTTCTGAAATGTCAGATCAAAATATTTTAAATTTTACTTTTTGAAAAAAGAAGGTTCTTAAATTTGGTAGTGTTTGAATTGGATGGGTTTTAATATTAGAAGCGTCTTTTGCAAGATTTTTAATTTTATCAACTTCTATATTTAAGGCTTTTAATTTTGGAAGCTTCCAAATTTTGAAGGCTTGCAAATTCAGAAGCATCCAAATTAGAAAATATGCAATTTTTGTAGCTTCCAAATTCGAAGGCTTTTAATTTTAAAAGCTCTTCCAACTTTAAAGGATTGCAAATTTAGAAGCAACCAAATTAGAAAATATGCAATTTTGGCAGCTTCCAAATTCGAAGGTTTTTAATTTTGAAAATAACCAAATTCGAATGTTTTATGTTTAAAAGCTTCCAAATTTGAAGATTAAGGTTTGTAATTAATGTAGTTTCCAAATTTGAAGATTTGTAAATTTAAAAGTATCTAAATTAGAAAATCTGCAATTTTGGCAGCTTCCAAATTCGAAGGCTTTTAATTTTAAAAGCTCTTCAAAATTTAAAGGCTTGCCAAATTTAGAAGCATCCGAATTAGAAAATATTCAATTTTGGCAGCTTCCAAATTCGCAGGCTTTTAATTTTGAAAATAACCGAATTCGAATGTTTTATGTTTAAAAGCTTCCAAATATGAAGGTGAAGGTTTCTAATCAAGGTAGTTTCCAAATCTGAAGACTTGCAAATTTAGAAACATCCAAATTAGAAAATCTGCAATATTGGCAGTTTCCAAATTCGAAGGCTTTTAATTTTAGAAGCTCTTCCAAATTTAAAGGCTTGCAAATTTAGAAGCATCCAAATTAGAAAATACTCAATTTTGGCAGCTTCCAAATTCGAAGGCTTTTAATTATAAAAGCTCTTCCAAAAAAGGCTTGCAAATTTAGAAGCAACCAAATTAGAAAATATCCAATTTTGGCAGCTTCCAAAATTCGAAGGTTTTTAATTTTGAAAATAACCAAATTCGAATGTTTTATGTTTATAAGCTTCCAAATTTGAAGATGAAGGTTTCTAATTAATGTAGTTTCCAAATTTGAAGACTTGTAAATTTATAAATATCCACATTAGAAAATCTGCAATTTTGGCAGCTTCCAAATTCCAAGGCTTTTAATTTTAAAAGCTCTTTCAAATTTAAAGGTTTGCAAATTTAGAAGCATCCAAATTAGAAAATATTCAATTTCGGCAGCTTCCAAATTCGAAGGCTTTTAAATTTAGAAGTTCTTCCAAATTTAAAGGCTTGCAAATTTAGAAGCATCCAAATTAGAAAATATGCAATTTTGGCAGCTTCCAAATTCGAAGGCTTTAATTTTGAAAATAACCGAATTCGAATGTTTTATGTTTAAAAGCTTCCAAATTTGAAAGTGAAGATTTCTAATTAAGGTAGTTTCGAAATTTGAAGACTGCAAGTTTATAAGTATTCAAATTAGAAAATTTGCAATTTTGGTAGCTTCCAAATTCTAAGGCTTTTAATTTTAAAAGCTCTTTTAAATTTAAAGGTTTGCAAATTTAGAAGCATCCAAATTAGAAAATATTCAATTTCGGCAGCTTCCAAATTCGAAGGCTTTTAATTTTAGAAGTTCTTCCAAATTTAAAGGCTTGCAAATTTAGAAGCATCCAAATTAGAAAATACTCAATTTTGGCAGCTTCCAAATACGAAGGCTTTTAATTATAAAAGCTCTTCCAAAAAAGGCTTGCAAATTTAGAAGCAACCAAATTAGAAAATATGCAATTTTGGCAGCTTCCAAATTCGAAGGCTTTTAATTTTGAAAATAACCGAATTCGAATGTTTTATGTTTATAAGCTTCCAAATTTGAAGATGAAGGTTACTAATTAATGTAGTTTCCAAATTTGAAGACTTGTAAATTTATAAGTATCCACATTAGAAAATCTGCAATTTTGGCAGCTTCCAAATTCCAAGGCTTTTAATTTTGAAAATAACCGAATTCGAATGTTTTATGTTTAAAAGCTTCCAAATTTGAAGATTAAGGTTTCTAATTAATGTAGTTTCCAAACTTGAAGACTTGTAAATTTAAAAGTATCCAAATTAGAAAATCTGCAATTTTGGCAGCTTCCAAATTCGAAGGTTTCTAATTTTAAAAGTTCTTCAAAATTTAAAGGCTTGCAAATTTAGAAGCATCCAAATTAGAAAATACTCAATTTTGGCAGCTTCCAAATTTGAAGGCTTTTAATTTTGAAAACAACCAAATTCGAATGTTTTATGTTTAAAAGCTTCCAAATTTGAAGGTGAAGGTTTCTAATTAAGGTAGGTTCCAAATTTGAAGACTTGCAAATTTATAAGCATCCAAATTAGAAAATCTGTAATTTTGGCAGCTTCCAAATTCGAAGGCTTTTAATTTTAAAAACTCTTCAAAATTTAAAGGCTTGCAAATTTAGAAGCATCCAATTTAGAAAATACTCAATTTTAGCAGTTTCCAAATTCGAAGGCTTTTAATTTTAGAAGCTCTTCCAAATTTAAAGGCTTGCAAATTTAGAAGCAAAATTGATTGATCATAGACAAAGTCTCGATCAGGGGGTGAGCCAATATATTGGCTTCCCGGCCCTCTAGAGGTTAAAATTAAAAACTGAAACCATAAAATATTAAAATCCTCAAAGTCTGAACTCGAGAATCTCCTCAACCTAGAAGCCTCCAACATTAAGTATTCCAAGTTCTAAGGTCGTTCCGCTCAATATCTCGCTGGCTTTGGCAATGAGACTAAGATCATTAGCGCGTTGGAGGATAGCAAAGGAAATTGAATTCCCTTGATAAGCAGCTAGCACCACGTTGCTTCGATCGGCACGCATAGTTTCCCCGTCTCTACAATTGTGAGCCGTTCAAGTTCTCGTTGCCGGAAGTACGGTGCAGCGAAGCGATAAAGATCATGTGGCTCGTCCTTCGTTTGGTTACTTTGAAGTGCTGGCTCTCGGCTTGGAAACTTGGAAAGAGGTGAAGAGGCTCGTAAAATTTGCGGCACTATAAATCTATAAATTTACCTTGACCATTTTGGCTGGCGAGGGATTCGGGCCGAGTGTTGCTGCCGGCACCAGCTCGTGCGTCGAACCTGCTCGTAATCTCAGAAGCACCCGCCAATGTTCCTGACCAGCAACTGTTTCAGCCTTCACCGAGACGAGCACCGGGCCATTCTCGCTGTCCCGTCCCACCAAATTCACGTGCTCCTGTACAACAGAAAACAAAAGCAAACTTTTACGATCGGTCGTTACATGGAAAACTGTTTTTTTATCATTTATTTGTCTCGTTTGATTTGCATTCGGCCCCCAAATCCTCGAGTCAAAAGAGACCACTTAAAATCGCAATTGCCGTTGTTTTTTTAATACTTTGTTTCGCGAATATAACCGCTGCCAGGCTAACGTTACTTTTTTTATTACGTGAACATGAAAAGGTCAAAAAGACTGGTTTTGCATTTTTAATGAGAGGGAATAATAATTGACAAGTCTAACGACCGTAAAGCCGGGAAACGGTTCATGCGAGTGCTGAACTTTGCAATATGTATTTAAATTTAAAGGGGAGATTTGGAGATTTTAAATTAAATTATATTTCAAGATGAAAACGACTCTTGCTTTTTTTATATCAAAACATGTTTCAATAAAATAATATCTTCCTGACTTTTTCTAGAGACTTTCAGAGAAAAAATTCTATTTCGCACGGCCCTTGGACGTTGAAACAATAGAGCAGTAAATCAGATCATATTAGCATAATACATACGTCATCTTAGCCAGTATAGACTTATATTATAAGTGTAAAAAGTTGATACAGTGATTCGAAGTGAATGTATATCGTGAAAGCTGAAAAATTGGGATTTCTAGAGGACTCCTGGATCGAATCGAATCGTACCGACTCGGGTAACTTGGTGAACATTCGATTCGGTTAGACAGAGTCTGATAGGGCTTGAGTTATCGTCCCAGAGGCAATAAGTACATATTGTAACGACTCGATCGTTGACAATGGACGCATGTGAGCTGCACGCATGCACGCACAATGAGCACAAATGCATTCGCTGACGCAACCGTGCAACCACTTCCGCAGTATAACTTGCCTCAAATACGAACACCAGGTTAAAACTCGATGTCCATTGGGAAGCAAAACGTGTTCGCTCGAACGAATTCCAATGACAACTGATACTGCGATAACAACTGCCCACGTACAAATAAAGTCAGGTGAAGAAAAGTCGTCTTTAAAAATGGTTTCAAGTAAATACTGCTTTCGAGGATTCAGGTTGCAGAAGCTGAAAATGGAATGAGGATTCAAAAATGAATGAGGATTCAAAAATGGAAGTATCTGAAGAAGAAGGCTTTGAAATCAAGATTTGGTATGAAGACAATTTTGGAATTAGCCAAGATTCAATAAGGAAATTAGTTCTGTAGAGTCGGAAGAGTCAGCATTTGAAGGATTTTAATTCTGAAAGCTTCCAAATCCGAAGGCTTTCATTTTAACAGCTTTCATTTTAAAAATTTCCAAATTTAAAGGTGAAGGCTTTTCTAATTTAGGTAATTTCCAAATTCGAAGGCTTGTAATTTTGAAAATATCCCAATTCGAAGGCTTTTAAAGTTTAGAAGCTTCCAAATTTCAAGACGAAAACTTCTATATATTTTCTAATATTACAAGCGTCTTAGTTGAAAGACTTCCAATTTATAAATTGTCCAAATTCGAAGGATTTTTCATCTTTGGTGGCATCCAAATTGGATTCATTTTAGAAGGGTCCAAATTTTAGCTTTTTAATTTAACAAACGTCCAATATGGATTGCTTTAAAATTAAAAATTGAAATCATAAAATCCTCCAAGTCTGAAAAATGGAATTGAGGATTCAAAAATGAATGAAGAGTCAAAAATGGAAGTGTCTGAAGTAGAATGTCTGTAACTTTGATGTCAGTCAAAAATGAGGATGGAAATTAGTTTTGAAGAGTCAACATATCAAGGGTTTTAATTCTGGAAGCTTCCAAACCAGGCTTTCATTTTAGCAGCTTCCAAATTTGAAGATGTAGGCTTTTCTAATTCAGGTAATTTCCAAATTTGAAGACTTGCAAATTTAAAAGCAGACAAACTGGAAAATCTGCAGTTTTGGCAGTTTCAAAATACGAAGACTTGTAATTTTGAAAGTATCCAAATTCGAAGGCTTTTAATTTTATAAGCTTCCTTTTTTGAAGGTGAAGGCTTCTAATTTCAAATGTTACAAGTGTCTAAACTGAAAGGCTTGTAATTTTGAAAGTATCCCAATTCGAAGGATATTTCGTCTTTGGTGACATCCAAATTAAATTTATTTTGAAGGGTCCTAATTCGAGTCTTTTAATTCAACAAACATCCAATATAGATCGTCTTAAAATAAAAAACTGAAATCATAAAATTACCAAAGTCTGAAAAATGGAATTAAGGATTCAAAAATGAATGTGGAACCAAAAATGGAATTGAGAATTCAAAAATGAATGAGGAGTCAAAAATGGAAGTGTCTGAAGTAGAATGCCTGAAACTTTGAAGTCAGCCAAAAATGAGGAAGGAAATTAGTCTTGAAAAATTGGAAGAATCGACATTTGAAGGGTTTTAATTCTGGAAGCTTCCAAATCAGGCTTTCATTTTAGCAGCTTCCAACTTCGGAGGATTTTAATTTAGAAACGTCTAAAATAGAAGTCTTTTAATTTTCAAAGCATCCAAAGAATGATTATAATTTTGAAAGCATCGAAGCTTTTAGATCAGAAGAGTTCGAATTTGAAAGCTTTTAATTTTGGAAAAATCGCCTTAGATTTGTCTTCTGCTAAATATGTAAATCCTTTGAAAGTTGGAAAAATAAGGGAAAAAAGAAGGGAATCGGGAAAAAAAATGAAAGATCCATAGAACGCAGAAAAGGAGCACTTTGGGCGTGGGAGTGGGAATGTTCTCACACTATGCAAGCGAATGTCCGCATGACGCACCTCTCCTTTCCCCTGGGCTCTGATTTTCATCCTTATGGCCACATTTACACCCCACCACCTTCTTCCGCTTCCACCCTCTTCCTCTCCCACACCTAAAATCCCCCCATATTCCGTTTGCCATTCTCGTCTCGTCTTATTTACTCTTTTTCCTCTTACCTTCTGTTTCTTCTCTTCACAAGACTCTCAAGTCACTGTATATATTATAAATAAATAAAACGAGATTGAAGAGGCCATCTTAACATTTATCTGACGAAAAAGACAAGGAATCCATGGTCAACCAAAACCTCAATCAATACAAATCACAACGTTGATCAATCTAGAATCCAGATATCCCGATCCATTCTACCTATTCTAACCAGTCTAACTATTCTTTTTCATTCCAGAATCTCTACCAGGCTGAGAACTAGGAAAATATTCAGAAGGATTCAGAATAAAGAAGCAGATTTATTCTGTATTATTAATCGTTGTAAAAAATTTCTTTCATCTTTAAATTTGAAAAATGTGGTTCTTTTTTTAGAGCAGGGTTAATTGGGTTTTATAAATATCCGAGAATATCAAGGGATGTTGGCAGACCT
>JBAGKK010487642.1:0-16179 GCA_037177015.1 Euceroptres primus
TGAATTTCAAACAACTAATCATTGCGAATCACGAGAAAATGGCTTTTGTTCATTAATTTGTTTAAAATATTATAAAACATTTTCTTTCTTACTCTAACCTACTGGAAATCTTTTCTAGATAGTTATTACACTGACTTCAGCTTTTTTTAGTCAATTTGAAGATCTTTAAAAAATGTACATCTGAAAAGTCAGAAAAAATATTATTGTGTTGTTGTTAAATAAAAAATGTTTGTTTAGCCAAAGTGAATTTTTCGCACCGATTTATTATACCTGGAAGCCTTACGGTCATTACAAAAAAAACATTAAAATCCATTAAAAATTCGCTGTAGACAGACTTTTGCCCACAAAAATTTCTTTTACAAAAAAGATCGAAAATACAAGATGTAAAGTAAAATCTATGCAAAAGTGTGTTTTTGGTTTCGAATGATGCTCATTTAAGAGTCATGAGTTAAATTTAAGAAGACCCCGTGTTCCAATGAAATTGCATACTTTGTAGAGGCCCACAAAATAATTTTTTTTTTAACTGTGAATATTATATTATGTATTTTTTCCTATAAAGTATTATAAGAGAAAAATTCCGGCGGTACCAAAAAGCTTTCATAGAAATTTTTTTTCAAAATTCTAAAAATTTTTTATTCCTTTTTAATTGCCGGAATTGACTCTCCATTTTTTTTAGAACCGCTGTGATATCTTGTATAATATATATTCGAACCAGCGAAATTGATTAATCCATTTTCGAGAAAATTTAGTTTTTTGATTAAAAAAATTTTTTTTATTACTTTTGTACAAAATTTTTTTTGAAGTTGGTATTTGGGGTAAATTAGTCTTATAATGGTAGAAACTTACCACCCAAATATGAACCAAATATCTGCTAGGGCAGACCAACCATGCTTACCCAACAATGGCCTTTTAGATTTCGAAGTTAGGGTATTTTTCGTGAATTTTGGAAGTCTTAGGTGTTGAAAAAAGGAGGTGATTCTTTCGTGCTAGGGGTATGAAACTTTTTTGGGTGTCTTTGAACATCAAATGGAACCATTATCAGCAATAACATTTTAGGTCTCGTGTTTAAAAAAAAATTTTCTTGTTTTTTTTTTTTTTTGTTGTAAATGTTGTGAACTTCAGTGAGCTAAAACATCAAAGTCCTAGCCAAGTTGACCGAAAGACCTTTTCTATACATTTTGTGCGGGGTCCTTTTTATAGTTCATTTTTAGATTATTATATTCGTCATATTCATTTTATTTTTCATTTATGCTTGGGGACATGTATACGGGACACGTAACAACACACGGGATTTACACACGTGTGCCTCTTCCTTTTTGAGAGAGATGGAGACTTCCGGTACGTGCACCGGTTTGAAAAGATTGCACCAGAACTCCATGATGACGTTTCTCCTCTCTTCCTCTTCTTCTCTTACATCATTTCCACCCAGAGATATACTCATACTATCACCTCATTTTACACTATTGTGTTTACTTCTTCTAACAGTTACAGCTTATCTCACTACGTCATCAGAAAACTGTTCAAAAGGAAGGACACTTTCGCAATATCTATGTCACTCTTTTTTGCCTCTTTTCTCGTACCTGCATTCATTGAAAGTTTCTTCTCTGATCGGATTCTTGTAATTAGTTATAGCTGCTTGGGAAATTTTTCCTCATTTAAAATTTACTTCGGAATTAATTTACAAACTTGAGTTGTTAGTTTCTAAAGTTAAATTAAATGAGTTTTATTATTTATATTTTTGTTAAAGATCTTATTTGTTAAATCAAATAAAAATACTGTTCATTTATTAATTTCAGAACTTTTGTTGTTTAGAACTTCAAGCTCATGATTCTGTTTCTTTTCTTATGTTTTTTGAAATTCCATTATCTGTCGCATAAATAAGAGAAATGTCTTCCATCGACGAAAGAAATGATTGTTGAAAGAAGATTCAACATTTCATTTCCACAGACCATTGATTTCTTTCTATTCTCGCACGATGAACTGATTATTTCTGTCTGGCAAACGCAAACGGTCTGCTGGCTTGTCGTTATTACAACTATGGCCACTTTACCCAAGAAATCGAGATAAGATGATCGTGTTCCGCCGCGAAAACGGTCGTGCAAGACAAATGACGGTGGACGAGAAGAAAGAGTCTCTTATTGCACGTTATAAATCACAGAACAACTACTTTCAGCACTGGCGAACTTGCAACCAGCTGGTACATTCTCCTCTCGGGTTCCGTGTTCATCGATGGATCCATGTTTCTTCCCCGTTCAAGGTAAGAAAAACATCATTTTATATTTTATTATTTCACTAGATCATTTTGCGCGCTACGCGCGCTAATCATCTCCTCTCTGCATGGTATTTAATTTTGACATTTAATCATTATAAATCTTTCAAATTAAACAAAAAATGAAATGAAATAAAATTACAATTTTTAAAATTTAGATATGAGTGAACTATAAAGCAAAGGTATTACTGAAAAGCGATATTTAACAATTACGAAATAAATAAACATTTTTTAAACTGGAAAACTTTGAAAATTTAAGATTTGATTATGTTCCTTAATTCGTAATTCCAAGTTTTTAGAATTGAAGCTATTCAAATTCAAGAATTTAAATTTAAACATGGCCTTTAAGGATGTTCTCTCCGTACCAGCGACGCACAGTGTGAAAAAAATAGAGATGCATAACGAGAATTTCTAAATTTTTTACAAATATTGTCAAATGACATTAAAACTTCAAACATGGTACTTATCATAACCAGTCGAAACTTTACTCGAACGAGATTCTCGTCTCGTTTTCGAGATTACAAATTTTCGATCTCCATCAAATTTTAATCTCAACTGATTATGTTTCGAGCAAATCTCGTTTTTTTCAAAAAATTCTCGTTATGCATCCCTAGAAAAAAATGATTTTTTTGGTTCAAAATAACATACAGCCCACAAATATTAACCGATTTGGACGTAAAAAATTTTAAAAAAAGGTGATAAAATTTCCCAGAGAGTTGTCGAGGCTGATTTTTGATTTAGTATTTCAATTTTTTTATAAATAAACAAATATGACGAAAAAGATGGCCGTTTTTTCTATTTGACGTTCCCGGTGCTTGTCAATAATAGGAAAATTGTTGCAATCGTCTACGTTTCGTAGAGTAACATTAGTTAAAGATGTTTCATCATGATATAATAAACAAAAACATTTTTTATAAACAAATTATTTGTGGAAAGTGTGTTTTCTATAATTTTCAATAATTTTACGTTCTTTAAAGTTATATTGCAAGAAATTTGGATGAAAACAATATTATAATGGAGAAAATTTCTCTTAAGATTATTCTTGTTAATATTAGAAACAAATTTAATAAACAAGTGCATTATTCAAGCATTTGTCGACAGAAAAAATCGTTTTTTTCGATGTCAGTTCTTTTAATTAAGAACTTCATGATTTCAGCAAAATTCATAATTTTTTAAATAAATTTTATGATTTTTAAAACAAATTTAATAAACAAATGCATTATTCGGGAATTTGTCGATGGAAAAATTCGTTTTTTTTCAATTTCAGTCCCTTTAATTGGGAACTTCATGATAATTTCAGCAACATTCATAATAAGTTGTTAAATTTTATGTTTCTTTTAAAACAAATTTAATAAACAAATGCATTATTCGGTCATCTGTGGATGGAAAAATTGTTTTTTTTTTCTATGTCAGTCCTTTTAATTAGGAATTTTATGATAATTTTAGCAACATTCATAATTTGATAAATTTTATAATTTTTTAAAACAAATTCAATAAACAAATGCATTATTCGGGCATTTTTCGACAGAAAAAATCGTCTTTTTTAAATGCCAGTCCTTTTAATTGGGAACTTCATGATAATTTCAGAAAATATAATAATAATAATCATAATAATAATAAGTTGTTAAATTTTGTTTCTTTCAAAACAAATTTAATAAACAAATGCATTATTCGGTCATCTGTAGACGGCAAAATTTGTTTTTTTTCTATGTCAGTCCTTTAAATTAGGAACTTTATGATAATTTCAGCAACATTCATAAGTTGATAAATTTTATTATTTTTTAAAACAAATTTAATAAACAAATGCATTATTCGGGCATTTTTTGACGGCAAAAATCGTTTTTTTTAAATTCCAGTTCTTTTAATTAGGAACTTCATGATAATTTCAGCAAATACAATAATAATAATTATTATTATTATCATAATAAGTTGTTAAATTTTATGTTTCTTTTAAAACAAATTTAATAAACAAATGCATTATTCGGGCATCTGTGGACGGAATTTTTTTTCTATGTCAGTCCTTTTAATTACGAACTTCATGATAATTTTAGCAACATTCATAAGTTGATAAATTTTATGATTTTTTAAAACAAATTTAATAAATAAATGCATTATTCGGGCATTTGTCGACGGAAAAACTCGTTTTTTTCAATGTCAGTCCTTTTAATTGGGAACTTCACGATAATTTCAGCAACATTCATAACTAGTTGATTAATTTAATGTTTTTTTAAAAAGAAATTTAATTTAAAAATGCATTATTCGGGCATTTGTTTACGGAAAAATTCGTTTTTTAAAATTTTTTACGCTCAAATCGGTCAATATTTGTGGGCTGTACGTTATTTTGAACCAAAAAAGTCATTTTTTTCCACTGTGTAACATTCGAGATTGAAAAAATTGACTCAAAAATCTCACGATTCCTTTCTAGAATCTAAAAAATACTTCAAATTTCTAGACCTTCAAAATCTTTAGAACTCACTAGAATTTTTTACAAAATTCTTTATAAAATCTTTTGGGTTTTTCGGCAACCTTTTAGAATCTTCTAAAATATTTTTAATTTTCTATTCACTTGTGGATTCCTTAAATCTTTTCAAATCCCTAAAAATTCTCTACAATCCAGATTTTTTAGAATATTTTAGAATCTTACAGAGACTTCCTGATTCTTCCAAAGTCTCTTAAAATCATCCAGAATTTTCTCGGACGTTGTAAAATCTTCTAGGATCTTTTAAACTCTTATAAAGATGTTTTCTCAAAACTCTTTTGAATTCTGCCATGAACTTCTAAAATTTTCTAGTCTCTTCCAGATTTTTTTCTAGATTTTCAACAAGTCTATAGAATTTTACAAAGGTTTCGAAAACAATCTAGAAGAATTCTTCAAGAATATGAGAGTCTCTTGCAGATTTTAGAGGGTCCTAAATGATTCTGCAGAATTCTGGAAATTCTAAAGTTTAGAATATTCTTGAGGATTCTAGGGGATTTTGGAACACTCTGGCATATTTTGTAGAATATTAAAGAATTTAAAAACATTCTTTAAGAATTTATAATAAAATTATTGTAGCAGAACCTAAAAAACTGTAAAATATTATGAAAGAATCCCGAAGAATCCAGCAACAGAAGATTCTGGAACAGTTTCTAAGGAACCGTTCATAAAATACGTGATACTTTTTTTTTTGGGGAGGTGGGAATATTATAGGAATAATAAGAATGGAAAACCGTGATAAAAGGAGTGGAAGGGGGTTAAAAATTTTAAAAATATATATCACGTTTTTCCTGCATTACAGGAACCTTACAAAAATTTAGATGCTTCCAAAATTCGTTGCTTCCACATTTTCTAGTGTCCAAAAACTCACTCAAATATAAATCTTTTTGAAATTCGGATGCCAAAAGTTCGGGTGATCCTCAAAATCTAAACATTGGATATACATATGATAGGGTAGTTCTTATTTGGTTGATGTCCTCAAATCTTTGATTACCACCCAGAAAATTGATCAACGTATAAAAAAATTTTTCCTCAAAATTTAAAGGAAATCGAACAATATTAACACGTGCCTCTAGGCGACTGAAATTTTAAACGGGAAATACATGTAATATTTTCTGAAAATCACTCCTTTTTTACGCTCAAAATAATCTATTTAAAATTTTCAAACTTTGCGTTGTTCTAGTACATAATAATAGGTTTAAACTCTAATTTTTATCAACTTTTTTGAAAATTTTTTCTCTACTTTTAAGCTTACAGGAAAATGGAAACATCATGTGATAGTGGCATATTTGGGGGCTTGCAAGTAGAGAAAAAATTTTTTTTAAAAATTGGTAAAAATTAGAGTTTGAGCCTATTATTATGTACTACAACAACGCAAAGTTTAAGAATTTCAAATAAATTATTATTAGCGTGAAAAAAGTTTGAGTGATTTTCAGAAAAAAATACATGTATTTCCCGTTTAAAATTTCAGTCGCCTAGAGGCACGTGTTAATATTGTTCGATTTGCTTTAAATTTTGAGGAAATTTTTTTTTTATGCCTTGATAAATTTTCCGGGTGGTCATGGAAGATGTGAGGAAATCGCCCAAATAAGAACTACCCCAATATATAACTCCAAAATTCTGTCAATTTTAAAATAACCACAGTAAATACCAGATATATTTTTATCTGAAGTTGGATAAAAACGTTGCAAACAATTGAAAACTACAATTATCCGACGACGGATAATTTTTATCGAGAGGCGGATAAAAATTTCCGGATAATTGTAGTTGTCAATTGTTTGCAACGTTTTTATCCAACTTTAGATAAAAAATATACCTGGGATTTACGGTGACGTGAACAAATTCCTTCAGTCTCAATTTAAAAAGGGAAGTTTTTGGTTAGGGTTCTAAGTTCGAAAAGTTGTCTACCTCTCAATAGTTTATAAAGTATTCTCTCACGATTCTTTTATATTCCATCGAGGGGAGTAGATGCAATGGGTATAAAATCGAGCCAAATCGATACAGAATACAGAGGACTTTTCTGTAGCACATGCACAAGTACCTAGTCCGAAAGTGCTTTATAGGGAGAGGCATTCTTCCTATGCACAATATCTCTCGTATCTCGAGGTTTTTAATACATTACTCAAAGGGTAAAGCGCATCCCAGTGACGTAAAAACCAATTCTATTTATAAAAAAGCTCAATGTCCGATTCTTTGGAAGGTCAGTTGACATTTAACTTCATATACATTTCCCACGATTCTAAAGATAAAAGATGTAAAAAGAAGATAACATTCTACGAGTAATTTATTCTATATATTTTTTAAAAAATCTAGCTCGATCTTTTTCTCCTATCAAGAACTTTCCTCTTAATTAAAGCGGACATTAAAAAAAGTGCATTTTATTTATATCGTGCACCCAGCGTTAATAATTTCAGAAAAGTGATCTATGAATATTATATTTTATAACGCTGGACTAGATTTGATCGGAAATTTATTTCATTGACACAAAATTCTAATTCAGATTTAGGTTTATTTTAGAACAGTATTTCGTAAATGTATTTTGTAGTCAGTGGAGCATGTTATGCAGGAATTTAATGGATCTGAAGAAAGTATCGTTGGTAGTATAAAAACTTGAAAAGTAGTAAAAAATTTGGAACCTTTCACAGTTATGCTTCCGAAGTTTGTACACTTTCGAAATTCGTATATTTTTAAATTTTGAAACTTACGAAATTCTGACGACAAATTTCATTCATTTAAATCAGTTCAGTTACAAAGATTAACATGAAGAGCAAGAATAATAAGTAGTGACTTAAATATTCATAAATGTATTTCAATTGAACAAAGTTTGTCTGAATCGAACAAAAATGCATTTAAAAAATTCCGATTATTTTAACTAAACATTTTTTTGAATGTGTGAAATAAACAGATCCTTTGTTTAAATCAAATATATTATGTTATATGCGGTCAAACAAATGATTTATTTATTTTAAACAAAATATTTTTTTTTTTTGGTGACTAAGTCAGAAAAACAAATTTTTGTCGATTACAATATCAAAGTCAAGGGTTTTCTAATTTAAATATACTAAGACAAAGGCTGCCAGAAAAATAAATTTTTTTCTGGAACAGTATCAAAGTCAAGGGCTTTTCTAATTTTAATATATTTTGTTTGATTCAAAAACGAAATTTGATTATTACAAATATTTTGTGCAAATAAAGTAATGTTTTTTTTTGTCTGACCCAAATATGGATCATTGCGGGATAAATATGGATCAAAATTTGAGTCCTAGGACTCTGTTTAAAAAAAAACGATTTTATAATGGAAATTTCATTTAGTAGTTTTAATTGGAAAGTTTTGGTTTAAAAATTTCTTAATCTGAATCATTCTTATTTTTTTCGATTTTTAATATCTTCTTTAGACTACAATCGAAACAAAAGTCAGAATAATTAATTATTAATTTATTGCGGGATAAGTATGGATCAAAATTTGAGTTCTATAACTCTGTTGAAAAAAAAACAATTTGATAATGGAAATTTCATTTAGTAGTTGTAATTGTAAAGTTTTGATTTAAAAATTTCTTAATCTGATCATTCTTATTTTTTTTAATTTTTAATATCTTCTTTAGACTACAATCGAAACAAAAGTCAGAATAATTAATTATTAATTTATTATACTGCAATCAGGACTTTATTAAATCATTCAGTACCTAAGAATGATTTATTTCAATCGTTCAAAAATAATGTATAGATTAGTATTGCCTCCTGCTTATTAAAAGTATTCGATAAAAATAGTCTTATATCCTCATTAAAATGAATTCGTTCAAACGGAAAATTTCTTTTACCTAAAATAGTTGAAAATATAATATTACCGAAGGTATTACAAGCAAAACTTTTGACCAAACTTTTTTTTCTTAAAGCTTCTTATCCAATTTTTAAAAATTGTATTTATGAATGATACACTGCCGTGTAAAAGTTTCCGGACACTAAATTTTTTAATGATTGCTCAAATTCTGTTAATTCGTATGATATCAGAGTTAAATTTTTTCTCTTTAGCAGGTTGAAGCTCTCAATTTTTTGATGATTGCTTAAATTCTGTTAATTTGTATGATATTGGAGTTAAATTTTTTCTGTTTAGCAGGTTGAAACTCTCAAAATTCGGTATAAAATGAGTCCAAGATGAAGCCAATTTGTCCATTTTTAAAGAAAATATTGCAAAAACAGTTTAATTTTCAGTGTTTTCTTAAATTGTAAATAACGTAAATAAATATGTGTTCTTAATATATGAAACATACAATCATGAAGATTCTATAAAAATACCTCAAAATGTATATTAATTTGATTTTTATTATGATTTTTCTACAGATCAGATGCTTTCGAATTTTGCCAACTTTTTGGTTACAACTTTAATTTTTTTTAGTATGCAAGGATTTTTTTTTCTAAATTTATACTGACAAGCTGTTGTGATTTTATAAAAATTTACCTTTAAAATAAGCCTTAGAACATGGAAAAATGTTAATTATTTCGGACGTTATTTCCAATTTAAGAAAACACTTAAATTTACACTAGTTTTGCAATATCTTCTTAAAAAATGGACAAATAGGCTTCATCTTGGGCTCATTTTATACAGAATCTTGAGAGCTTTCAACTGGCTAAAGAGAAAAAATTTAACTCTGATATCATTAAAATTAAGAGAACTTAAGCAATCATAAAAAAATAGAGTGTCCGGAAACTTTTGCACGGCAGTGTAGCTCATTTTGCTTCGGTAAAAAGATTCTCGACGACTTGGACTAATCCAATGTTTAAAAATGATTTTTTAAGGTCTCAAATAATTGACAAATTCTTTTTCTTTAAGAATTTTTTTAATAAACGTTAATATTTGACAACTAGTGTAGTTTTTGCAAAATTGGAGGAGGTCAAGTTTATAGAAGAAACGCGAGTTCAAGATGATCCATTATGAATCGTCATCTCTCGAAAGTCCTTGCACCCATTTAAAAGATAATTTTCCATAGAATTTCATAATTAATTTAAAATCCCAGAAATTTTTCCCATTTAAAAAGAAAGAGCTTGACATAAGAAAGTAAAATTCCAACAATCCTTGGTACTAATTTTTTTCAACAATCCTTGTTCCAAAAATGTCAAAGTACATAATAGCTCTCTTACTTTTGTGTCTTGTTCGCAATGGTCTCTTTTACGGCATCTATTGATTTTTAATGCTTTCCTGCAATTTAAAAAAATTCTATTTATTTCTTGTATTATTAAAATTTTACGGAACATTATCTTTAAAATTAGCCAATGAACTTGAAGAATTTAAGAATTTTTGTGCAGCTATTTTGTACAATTTGTGAACGATTTGAGTGCATATTGATTCTTTTTCGTCTAGTAGAGTTTGAAAATCACTTTTTAAGCACTTTTCGATGCAAAATTTATTTTCAAGCTCTGCTAAACAAAAAACTGTTCATAGAATCAACTTTTGGTATTAGAATTTTCTGATCAGCATCACTTGAACTAAAAAATGTTATAGCCCCAGCCAATTTAGCCGAAACCCAATTCCTACACATTTAGTGCGGGGTCCTTTCGTATTTTTGAAAAACAACTTATCATAATCGATGATTGTAACTGTGTCAAGTTATTATTTTGAGATACTCCACTTTTTTAAACTCGTTTCGCATAATAATCGCCCATGGCATTGCTCGAAGTGGCACATTGACGTTGAAACGAGTCGAGGACCTTGGCCATGTTTCCTATCCTATCTGCAAGCAAAGAGTGCATTTCTCTCGCATTCCTCAGTCGTCGATAAGGAAATACCGAGGATTACTCGCTCGTTTCAACCAGTAACGAGTGAATCCACAATCCACTTCAAAGAGGGATTCGTGAGAGACCTGGTTTAATGACTAGGTGCGCCCTTCTCCCTTTAAGTTATACCTACGTCCTACGCCAACGAGAGTGAATGTTCTTAACATAGTGTTATTTTCTTGCAAGGTTTACATAATCCAAAGTTGCATATAAGTGCCAACTATTATGTTGACGTCGACCACAAACCCATAATGTTGTCCACTTTCGATCGTTAATAGCGATTTTGTTTACTCGATTTCTCTCATGGGTACTGTTTTCTAGTAAATGATATTCAGGAGTTAAAGAAACTTAAAGATTTTTATCTGGAAAGCAGTACAGATAAATAAAAAGCAAAATAACTTAACCATATAAACTCTTGCATTAGAATTGAACATATTTTTTAAACATTAAAATAAATATGAAGAACTTGTTTATCTTTTTGACTTTATTTCCAAAGAAACCATTCTTAAGGGGGTATTCTAGTGGGATGGGCACTTTTTCACATCATTTTTTCGGAATTTTTTTTAAAAATTGAAAAGCAATATGATTTTGAAATTTTTTGCACTGTATTGTTTGTTTGTTTGTTTATTCATTCATATGCCCGTGGTTATACCATGAGTGGACAACCAAAAAATATACATAGTTAATAACATTTTCATCTTAGTGGTCTAATTACAGCAGTTTTTTGGTGTCGTCGTGAACAAAGGTTCAAATTTCGAAGATCTAGAGAAAAGGCAGTTACAAAAATGTAAAGCTTGAAAAAAAATTTGAGCTCTTGCTCAAAAATGAGGCCTCAAAAAAAAAATTGCCCAGACGGTGAGCATGATCCCGGTTCTTCAGGTAATCTGAAAGCAAAAAATCAAGAAGATTCTTAAAATGTACACTTGCGGCTATCTTAGGTAGTAGCATGAAAAGAAATTAAAAATTTTCAAAATCGCAGAATTTGAAAAAAAATTTCACGTTTCTTTTTTGGATTTAACGGGCCATAACTTTTTAAAAAAATAATATTTAAGTCCAATTCTACTGCGAACGATAGGCACACGTTTTCTAAATACGTGTGCAAAGCGACGATCCAATTGATTAATTATTTTTTGAGATATTGTGCTCCCCGATTTTTTTTGAGGCTTCAACTTCAACGGACTGTAGCGCTGCCATTTTCTTTATTTTTATAAAAAAATTATTTTGTTAATTTAAATGTATGCTAATATAGAGAAAATGTTTTAATAATAATATTGATTTTCTACTTTCTTTAAAAAAAAACGAAAAAATGATACAAAAAAGTACCTGTCACACTAGAATACCCCCTTAATTAATACTCCAGTTAAATTGTCATTTTACATCTATTAACTCACGAGCGCATTTTTTTTGCCTAATTGCTTCAGTTTGAGTCACTTACATACCATCTGGTTTTGTGACAAGAATTTCGGACCGGAACCCGGGCATATTTTTGGAGAAAGGTGTCAAAAATCTCATATTTGTGGATTGTTGCTCTCCTATGAATTTTAGAGAAAAAAAGGTAGGGAGAGAAAAGAAAGTAGACAAAGTTCTGAGAAACTTGGAAAAAAATAATGTCCTATACATTCCGACAAAATTCTGAGAAATTAAAAAAAATAATGTCCAATACTTCTCGAGAATCAGCATTTCTCGATTTTTTCGATTTTTGCCCAAAAATCGCTACTTTTCAAAAAACCATCTAGAATTTGTATAATCGATTGTTTTTATGACCAAAAATCATGGGCTGAGTTTTTATGAACTAAAGTGTTCCCTAATAAATCTACGTTTATGGCGTCGGAAGATAACTAAAAGTACATAAAATTCCACATAAATTGAAAAAGAAACAATGTTCTACATATCTTCATAAATTTCGGAGTTATGAATTTTTGAAACTTTGTGTTTTTTCACCGTTTTTCTCAAAAAATGAAAAACACGTTTTCTTGACTATTTCTGCAATCCTGACGTGAAAATTACATAAGAATAAATGAAAGAGGCCTCAATTTTGAAAAATTTAAAATAAAACGTTCTAACTTACATAGGTCAAAAGTTATGACCTCTCAAAGTTGACCCTCTCTGTCTTTTGTGAGTCAAACGTACTGAAAAAAGTAATTTCACTCATTTTTTGACTAATACAATAAAATATAATGCACTGAATGATTACTAATGATCAATTAACCTTCAGAGGGCCGGAAAGCCAATATATTGACTCACCCCCTGATCGAGACTTTGTCTATCATCAATCAATTATATAAGATACCTTTTGGGCCAATTTTCTGAGGTCGATTTTCCTCCCAAATTGCCGACCCTCTAAAGGTTAAACATATCTTATAAATAAAGTAATAATTATTTAAATAAATTATTTTTTTTTACAAATAAATTTTTCGTTTTTTGCACATTTTTCATTCTTTTTTTTTGCAGAAATTAATTCGTTACTTTTCATGAGTAATAAAACATATTTATAAACAAATAAATGTTACTGAAAATTAAGTTTTCACTTTTTCAACACTTGCGACTACTTTTGTCTCCTAAATTAATTGAAAATAGGTAAGTATTCATTATTTATAAGTAAATCAAAATATTATTTTTTAAGCAATAAATGTTAACACTGAGTTTCTTTTCTCATAATTATTCCATTGTTTTTAGAAGGAACGGAAGGTGCACAGTAAAAATGAATGCTTAAACTTATTACACCTTTAAATTAAATTAAATTTAGCAAAATTTGTCTGATTGTAAGGAAATCGTTCTGGATTTATAAGACCTCAATGGATGAATTCCAGAACTTTATTATTATCCATGGATAATAATAAAGTTCTAGAATTCATTCAATCGTTCTGAATTTATAAGACCTCAAAGGATGAATTCCAGAACTTTATTATTATCCATGGATAAAAGTACTGGAATTCATCAAGTGAGGTTTACTAAATTCAGAACGAGTTCCTTAAAATCAGAAAAATTTTGCTAAATTTAAGTTAATTTAATTTTAAGGTGTAATAATTTTAAGCATTCGTTTTTACTGTGCACCTTCCGTTCTTTCCAAAAACAATGGAATAATTATGAGAAAAGGGACTCAGTGTTAACATTTATTGCTTAAAAAATAATATTGTTTTACTTATAAATAATGAATACTAACCTATTTTCATTTAATTTAGGAAGCAAAAGTATTCGTAAGTGCTGAAAAAGTGAAAACTTAATTTTTAATAACAAATAAACAAATAAAATTCATTTGTTTATAAATATGTTTCATTACACATAAAAAGTGACGAAGAAACCATTTTGAATTAATTTCTGCTAAAAAAAGAAGGCAAAGTGTGCAATTTATGGCACAGAATAAAACTTTTTACTCTTTTAACAATTTCTCGTTCGACGAGCCATTATTTATTCACAGCCAAATATAGAATATAAACACAGCCAAATATAAACCAAATATAATTCACAGCCAGATATAAAAAATGTATTTTTTATAAATCTACGCCACCCTACAAGCCACAATTTTCAAGCTATTTGCGATAACCTTTTTTTATAGCCCCAATTTTACCGTAAAAATTATAATTATCTTGGTTAGCATTAATTGAGGTTTTTTAAAATAACAATAGTCATAAACAATAAGGAGCAGATATTGAATATGCTAACCACGGTAATTATACTTTTTACGGTGAAATTAGGGCTACAAAAAAAGGTTATCTCAAATAACTTGAAATTGTGGCTTGTAGGGGAGCGTAGATTTATGAAAAATATATTGTTTATAAGGCCTTTTAAATAATTGCCTTTTTGTACAAGAAAATGTCAAGAGAGTAAAAAGTTTCATCTTGTGTCAAAGATTAACAAAAAAAACTCAAAAAAATCAATTCTAGTCATTGAGGATCTTTATTTATAACAATTGTTATAAACAATAAGGCAAGAGAGGTTATGAAGAATAAACAATGTTATTAGTGGTAGGTATAGGTTTCGCAGCAGTTTTAGGGAAAATTATGACACTGGTTGACCTGGATGATTTTTTCTTAACAAATTTTAAGTCTACATGATTTCGTCTAAAAAATAGCAATTTTTTAACAACAATTCACGGAGAGAAGTTTTCGTTCGATTGGAAGATTTCTTTTTGCTTTCAAGAGATCTAACCTCGGTATAGACAATGTAAAAGTTTCAAATTTTTTTGAGCAATACATTCTGAGGTACAACTGTGCAAATGCGTCAATTTTGTTAAAAAATTATTTGAAACGCTGTAAATTGCAAACGGTTTATCCTACGAAAAAAGTGCAAGAGGCAAAAGTTTTATTTTTGATCACTTATGCTAAAAATGATTTTAAAATTGGTTTTTTTAAAATAAAGAATGAAATTATTTGGAAAAATTGGTTAAACAAAAACTGATCAGGATTTCGAAAAAATAACCAAGATGTTCGTAATCAGGGGTCCTTTTTGACCTTTTGAACAAAAATTATCTCGAGGACCTATTAGGGTGGTTCTTATTTGGACGATGTCTTCAAATCTTCGACGATCACCCGGAAAATTGATGAAGGTATAAAAAAAAATTTTCCTCAAAATTTGAAGGAAATTGAACAATATTAACACGTACCTCTAGGCGACTGAAATTTTAAACGGGAAATACATGTAATTTTTTCTGAAAATCACTCAAACTTTGTTCACGTTCATAATAATTTATTTAAAATTCTCAAGCTTTGCGTTGTTGTAGTACATAATATGAGGTTCAAACTCTATTTTTTACCAATTTTGTTGAAATTTTTTTCTGTGTTTGCAAGCCCCCGAATATGCCACTATCACATGATGTTTCCATTTTCCTGTAAGTTTGTAAGTAGAGAAAAAATTTTCAAAAAAATTGTTAAAAATTAGAGTTTAAACCTATTTTTGTGTACGACAACAACGGGAAGCTTGAGAATTTTAAGTATATTATTATGAGCGGGAAAAAATTTTGAGTGATTCTCAGAAAAAATTGCATATATTTCTCGTTTAAAATTTCGGTCGCTTAGAGGCACGTGCTAATATTGTTCGATTGCCTTCAAATTTTGAGGAAAATTTTTTTTATACCTTGATTAATTTTACGGGTGATCATCAAAGATTTGAGGACATCGCCCAAATAAGAACCACCCTAGGGACCTATTAGTGCTTAAAAAAGTGTTAGTGGCGACTGGACTATGTTTGATTTTGAACTTTTTGAACATCTAATCCGTTTTATAGTTTAATTTAATCGTTAAATATAAATAAAAATAAAAGAATATATAAAAATATGTCTCCTCTTCTGATGATAAATTCCAATGAAAGCCAAGTAAATTAATTCTCCAAGAAATCAATTACGACTTTCTGTCTGAGAAACCCGGAAATTGGAGGCAGAAGTGGCTTGCCATCACATATTAGGACCACTTAAGTGGTTCTCTCCAGTCAGAGTCAGCCATTACTTTGCGAGTTTCGAACTTCTAACGAACTTTACAGCTCGATCCTTCAGAAATTATTACTAGAGTGAGTCTGTGTAATCATATCTTGAAGGCTTTAAGTTTAAGAAATAAACGGGCATACCGAGTTACCATGCAAAGTGTAAACATAAAATTTCGTTGGGGAACGTGGGGCGTGGCGATTCGTGCATACCTGCACCTACAGTCTATAGTTATACTCTATACACATT